>RJWM01009899.1:0-65868 GCA_004363535.1 Dasyprocta punctata | reverse complement strand
TCATACCACAGTGATATCTGTGCACCCATCTTTATAGCAACCCAATTTGTAATAGCCAGATTTTGGAAACAACCCAAGTGCCCATCAATCAAAGAATGGATAAAAAAAGATGTGGTATTTTTATACAACGGAGTACTACTCAGCTATTAAGAAAGATTGCATTGAGACTTTTGTAAGTAAATGGTCACGACTTGCGACCATACTCATAAGTGAGATAAATCAAACCACATGTGTAAATACCATATTGTCTCTCTAGTGTAAGAAACGGAAAAAGTATATATGATCCAAAATCTATAATAAATGCTATGTAAGGGTAAAAAACAGCTCAAAGAGCAAAAGTAATTGGGAAGGGAAAAGGGGGAAAGAGGAAAGGGAAAAGGAAAAGATATAAATCTGTATATATGTATATGTAAGATAACTAAAATGAACACACTGCTGAATGTATTCATTATTGAGAAAGAACAATTAATGCTCATATGATTAGGTCAATTTTACATGTCTATATCTGTTAATGTAAGTAACCATTTTAAAGATAACGATATGCAATATTACAACCATTGTCAAGTTTCTATCATCCTGTTTTGTAAACCTGCGATGTTACTGTTGTGCATTTACTCTAGTCGTTTGTTTGTCTCTTTTGCTTGTTGTCTTTGTTGTATATGTCTTTTTTTTCTTCGCTTAAATAAAAAAAAAAGGAAAAAAAAGAAAGATAAAAGTTTGGCTAAAAACAGTCAGTAATACTCATACTGTTCCCTGAGTACTGTGATGCCTTGAGATTTTCTCCATCAGATAAACCAAGCCAACACCTTCAAACTTAGCCTCCCACAAAGATCAGGGCACAGACAATGCAGGCAAATTCTGTGCCACTGGATAATAAGGGTGGCCTAATTCAAGTCCCAGCGCAGTTCTCATTTTCTTCTGAAACTTCATCTGTACAGTCTTTATCATCTCCATTCCTATTCTCATTGTGGTCTTTGGCATTTTCACCAAAATTGCCTATTAAAATCCACTTACAACATTTTTAAGATTTGTCTACCCTGATCCTCCAAACTTAATCAAACTCTTCTGATAAGCCAATTCCAAAGGCTTTCCCACATTATCAGATATGAAAAAAATTTGAAAGTTGTCAAAATGAAGAGTGACTTATGTCAACCCTGGCATAAAAGTAAGCAAATAAACTGAGAGTCTAGAAAAGAAGGAATCTTACACACAATTTTCTGGTAGTAACTATCACAAAAGACTGACAGAAAACCAGCCTTGCAGCGGTCACCACAACCACATTCAAAATGTACCTCTGCAAGGACATCTGCCCAGCAACAGTCTGCTCAACCTCAGATTGATACTGTAACTATAGTGGATTCACATCTTGGTCAAAAAGCACAACCAGAGAAACATTTCTTACCTGTGCCAGGTAAGGAGGACAGGGCATTCTTTTCCAAAGCAATGTCCCTTCCAAGGAAGAAAAGAATGGGTTTTTTATTCAGGGAACCAATATATATTCATGTAGGAGAGCACCTCCAAGAAAGGCATATTCCTGATTATGCTCACATTTCTGAACATGCTCAGTTTAAGGTCACAGTTCAGTGAGGAAAGACAGCATGTTTTGGGGCATCTCTTTAAAACCACTGAGCATATGTTTGAAAGGCTGTGATAATGGACATAAACACTTCTGTGCATGCACAGTTCCAAGTCTTAAAGATGGCAAATGTGACCTTTTCTATGCATGCTTGGTTTAATATGATAATCAGCCAAGTTTACTCTAGGTGCCTAAAAGAGTGAGTTAGAAGGTCTGGTGAACTTGGTTGTTTTCTTCAGAGTATTAGCTGAAACACAGTAGAAAAGAGGTCTCTGAAGGCCCATTAATGTGGTAGTTTATCCCAAAGGTGCCTGCCAAGCTTAGTGGCTAACAAATTCACCCGGAGATTTAATTCCTTATTCTTGAGAGTTTCTTGGGTGGAAGTCATTTTTCTCCAACTTGTAACTGCTGAGTAGGGTGCTAATATCCTTTTTAGTTACCGAAGTGAAACTTTTTTGATTACAAACCCAATAGGTCATCTGTGGATAAGCAGAGGTGGTCTACAGTATCATTGTTTGAACTCCTTTCACAATTGTTCTACTATACATTTTAAAACACCTCTACTTATGACATAATTCATCAACACAATCAGTAAAATTGATATTTTTAACCTAACTTGCCCAGAAACATAGGCTCAATGTCCTAGGGAATCTAGGATGAAACACAATGAAACAGGCCAACTCATAAAAGAGTAAGATGAAAGAGTTGCTTATCAATTTATGATACATGCTTATGATAGTATGCAAGTTCCATTAGTTATAATACAACTGCCTTGAAAGTGGTTTTAAACTCCTGATAGAATATAAAGAGCAAATACAGACAGATTAGAACTACATAAGCAAACAGACCAACCAGGAGAATAAGGTAGAGCAAATCATGTACTGCTTGGCTTTCTTATTATCAAAGGTTCCTTAACTTTAGTGAGTTGTTATCCCGGTGCACAGGAGGCACCTGGAGGTTCATTGGAGTCTTTTGGTTCCTGGTACCTCCTTACTCTGGTATGATGAATCCACCAGGCTCTACTTCGTAACTTAAGGGAAGAGTGAGTAGTTAGTATGATTAGATAAGGTCCTGTCCATGCTTGGGTAAGCTAGCTGGTCTTGAGCCCAGTTCACTGAGAAGGTGTATTTGAAATTTGGAGACAGAGTAAATGGTCTGCTGTTTCCTAACTACAGTGCCCAAATCAAGGCTATAATTTGACCTTTTGAGTAGAAGTTCCAGGAGGGAGGCCTTTGCTACAGTGGCCTCATGGACTGAGCTCACTGTCTACCCAGACCTATGACCATAGAATTGCTCCCCTCTACAAACCATACTCTTTTAAACCTGGCAAGCCCTTGCTCTGGAGGTTTTCGCTGCATGACTATATCTGCTCTGTTAGTTTCCAACAGTCATGTGTTAGAGGTTTCTGTGCTGCAGGCAGTAGGGTGATTGGGCTAAGGGTCTGGCAGACTTTTAGGGTCAGATGGGGGTAGTTTACTAACTAGGCCTAGTACTGTCACATTCGGCTGCTTATCAGTCAGTGATAGCTTTTTGTCTCTGGACCACTGGTGATCTAGTGTGGGATCCAGACTGTCCATGACTGCTCGCAGTTGTTCTGGCACTTGAATTAACAGAAACCTTGTAGCGACTGCCCTGAAGCGTGGTGGCCAACCCTGAAGCAGTACCTGATTGTATAGAGAAATAAGCTACCACTCTTCTTCAGAGGCTCAGCATCTGTGTCAATGCCACAATGCCAATCTCTTGTCCTTTTTTTTTTTTTTTTTTTTTTTTTTTTTTTTTGTGGCACCAGGGATCGAACTCACAACTTCATGCTTGCCGGGCAGGCGCTTAAGCCGCTGAGCCAAACTCCTGGCCTAATCTCTCATCTTTAATGCACACATAAATCAAATCGCTGTGTGCATCTTACCAACTTGGTACAGGCACTGCACTCATTAGGAGGCCCTTGGGCTCATTAAAGATTTGTAATTAAGGAAAGGGAAAGAAAGTGTTCAAAATTAAGTAACAGCTAGGATAGGGGAAAGGAGAAATGGAAAAAGGGAAAAGATTATGTTTGTAAATATACACATATAACTGTATGTATGTATAAGTATGCAAGATAGATAACTATACTACTAATTCTGTTAGTTCATTAGAAAGAATAGTTTGTGTTGTTATTGTTCGATTGTCTGGCTTTTTGTGCCTAAGTTTCATAACTTGAACAACTACTTCTAAGATAACAATATGTAGTATATTGACTAGTATTGATTTATTGCTTTTTTTTTGAAATTCTGTATTATTTCTACCTTTTTTGTTTTGTTTTTTTAAAATTAAAAAAAATTTAATTAGTGTATCTTCTACAATTTGTAACTAGGTTCCACTTTCTAGATTTAGTTCTTAAAAGTCATTGCTCCTGATCCCTTCAAAACATGGTAGGTAAGTTTTTTAATACCTAGAGAAGCCCTGTCCATTATTATTACTGTTTTGGGGAATTCTGGGTCCTCCCACTCAAAAGCAGAGCTCTTGAGACCCAAAGTCCAGTGGGATGCCAAAGAAAGTGTATCTTTTAAATACAGAACTGTATAGTATTATCCTCAGTGCCATGGTTTGTATTTAGATGTACCCCAAAAGCCTCATGCCCTCATAGATGGGGCTTCTCAGAGCTGGTTGAATCTAGGGCATGTAATACTGGGATTAAGGGTGTGTGGTACTGAATTAGTCTGCTGACTGGAATTAGCATAGCTCTGAGTGTGGATAATGGAGGCCCCACACTGGGTGTGGTTGGCACCAATCACCAGGCTTATATCCTGGATGGAATATAAAGGGAGAGAGGGAAGGCAGGCTTGCTGTTGCTGTTGCTTGCTGCTTGCTATTTGCTGCCTTCTGCTTCCATACCATGAACTGTTTCTCCTCTGTGATGCCTCTCTGCTATGCCTTCCTGCCTTGTAGCCACATGACCATGAACCGAAACTTCTATAATCTGTGAGTTAAAATAATCCTTTCTTCCTTTAACTTTGGGTGTCAGGTATTTTGTCCCAGCAACAAGAAAACTAACTAAGACATTCAGAAAGAGATGCTAATAAGGAATAGGTGTTTGGAACTCTAAGATGAGTATCTGTGTCATTATGAGCTTAGCTACATGACTTCTTAGGAATATGTATTACATCCTGTCTTGCAGGATTCATAGTTCTCCGTAGTTTGATTTGATGAATACATTTTTTTCTCAAGATGCGGTGGGGCATTCAAGAATATGCAAATGACAACTTTTTTTTTTTTTAAGATTTCAAGACCTATTTTATTTTTAAGGGACAGTGTGGAGGAAATTACACCCATGAGTCCAGCCCCAAGAAGTGTCCCATGTGTGAATTCAAAATCCATTTTCATCAGTGCAGGTGGGTCTACCTGGGACACTCCATCTTTGTTTACATCTCTCCTGTTGGAAGTCAAACAGGAATATCCCATGAGCTTCTAAGGGAAGGCCTCATCTGGGTCCCTAAATCTGTTGTGGAATGCCTAGGAAGACATCTGAGTGAGTGTGAGAAAAAAAACTTGACTAGGAGATAAAAGAGTAAAGGAAGATTTATTGCCTGCATCAGGCCACACTGGATAGCACTGAATGATTTCCAAGGCAATGTCCTCCCCAAAGAACAGAACTATAAGGTTTTTGTTAGGGAGGCCAATATGTTCTCATAAAATAGTACATTAGCAGAAGGTACATTTCTGAGCATGTTCAGTATAAGGTCATAGTTCAATAATGGATAACAGACACATTTCTGGTATCTCCACTCAAGTTCACGGAGCACATGTTTGAAAGGCTAAAATGGCAGGCACAAGCACAATTTAGGGTCATGATGATGATAGACATAAATGGCTCTGAGTGTGTTCAGTTTCATACTATAAGAACCAAGTTTATCGTAGGTGCCTAGATGAATGAGTCATTTGAGCTCAGTGACTTTGGCTGGCTTCTGCAAAGAGTTTTACCTGAAACAAAAAGGGGAACCCTGAAGGCATATAAGTGCAGGAGTTTCCCACTAAAGCTACCACTGCTCTTACGACTGACATCACTCTTAATCACTGTGGGTGACAAATATTGTTTGAAAATATCTGATGTATTCATTCCCATTTTTAACTTTAAAACTGCCTTGAGTCACCCCTTTTGAATATGTTCACAGTTTACTAAGGCACACATGTTCCTCTTGTGGCTCTGTTGTTCTTTCCTTTACAGTGTAAGTACCCAGGAAAATGCAGTACTCCATGCTCTCTCTCTCTCTCTCTCACTCTCTCTCTCTCTCTCTCTCTCTCTCTCTGATTATTTTTGATTCACACCAATACAGATGTAGCCACAGCAATGATCTGACTTCTTGATGCCAATTTTTGTTGTTAGTTTTCTGTCACTACAACAAATGACTCATTTTATGATGCAGGTAATAACAGATACAAAAAAAAAAGTTGTATTTTGACATAGTTTTGGAGGTTTCAATCCATGATCAACTGGCCAGGTGATTTCTGGCCATATAACAAGACAGCATATTATGGTAGGAGCCTGTAGTAGAACAAAACCACTCATTTCCTGGAGAGAAGTAAAACACAGGAGAGAGAGACCAGGGTTCCACAGTCATTCATGTTTAAAAGCACAACAACAATGACTTAAAAACCTCCCATATTTCCCACTTAAAAGTTCCACTGAGTCCCAGTAGCACCAACCTGGTGATCAAGCCTTCAACACAAAGGCCTGTGCAGAATGCAGATGTAAACCACAGGGCCTGTGGGAATACAAAATGGAGACCTCTCTATGAAGAAGTTAGGAATATGTCATTTCTAATTTGTTCAGCTCTATGGAACTCATATACTCTGCTTTTGAAGTCTTTATTTTCTTATGAGAGTCCTAGGCCACATAAAACTGTAACTTTTCCCCTATACAGCTATGTCAATTTCATGTTAATATCCAATTAAGATCCTAAGAGGATGGGGATGGAGTTTGGCTTCCCTACATTTTCTGGACATAGAAATGGAACACTGAAAGGCTTGGATACCCACCTGCTCTAAGAATGTCAATGGGGTCCTTAGAAAGCCAACGATAGCATGATGAAGGTAAGAATTCTCACCAAAGTCAGCTCTCCTAGTCCTCAATGTAGAGGGCCCAGTCAAGTGAAAATGGTAACATTCTGAAATTTGCATTATCAATAAAAAAAGGTGAGAAAGAATTAGTTTTTTGAGTTGTGATTGGCACATTTGTGCTCAGTACTGTTGGTGACTGATCCACAGACTTCTCTGAGGTTTATAAGCTTGGCTTTGTGACCAGTGACAATGCTCTCCCTGGTCTGCACCAGCTGGATGAGCATCAAGTTAGCCCTGTGTCTAGAAGTCTGTCTAGAAGTCTTAAAAAAGGAACTATCTTTTGGGAAAGAGGATGTAACAGTGTTGAAGCACTTGCTTAATAGTCAGGATTGCCTTAGAGTCAATGTGCGGATAGTAATGAAAACAAAACAAACAAAAGGTGACTATTTTTGTTTTCACTATACAAAGAATCCCAACCCAGAAGGGACCTTTGTTTTTTTGTTTTGTTTTTTACAGCACCAGGGATCAAACTCACAACCTTGTACCTTCCACACAGGTGCTTAAGCCACTGAGCCAATCTCCCAGCCCTAGATTTTTGAGACAGGGTTGCACTATGTAGCTCAGCCCGGCCTTGTGCTCACGTTGTAGCCCAAGCTGGCCGCGAACTCACAACGCTCCTCCTACCTCAGCCTCCCAAGTGCTGGGATTAAAGGCCTGCACCACCACACCTGGCTATAGTTTGGCTCAGTGGCTTAAGTGCCTGCCTGGCAGGTGTGAGGTTCTGAGTTCGATCCCTGGTGCCACCAAAAAAAAAAAAAAAAGCATACAACAGAAGGGACCTTTGTATCTGATAGATTCTGCTGGCCTGGTGCTTAGTTATCTGTAACGCGACATACACCCAATTTGGTACCGGACCCAGAAAAACAACTTAGCTCTTCAAGAGTAACTTCTATGTTTTCCTTGTCATTCCAGAGATAAACCTCCCGCTCCCTTTTCGCGCGTGCGCTGAGCCCTCTCCAACCCGAGGACTCCACAACTACCCAAGCCTCCAGCCCCAGCCCGCAGGAAATCTTTCTGTCTCCTGTTTTGCACAGGCAGATGCTCCTTCAAATCAGCTGTTAGTATTTCATCTTGTCACCTTCTTCACCCCTGCCTGACCTGTGAAGTTTTCCCCTTCCCTCCTCATTAAAGGCCTCTTCCTTATCTCTCTCTCATTTTCTCTTCACTGCTTCAGATTGAGTGCCCAAATAAAAAACACTCAGTCAGTATCTCCAGCCTTTGTCCTAGTGCCTTTGCTTTCTTTAGCTATCAACAAGTTTGGAACATGAAGAGGTGCCTTTTCTACATTTTTGTGTAAGTGTATTAGTCACTATCTCAGCACTAGGATAAAATACCTGATATCAGTAACCTAAGGAGGAGAAATATATTTTGACTCATATCCATAGCTGGTTGACTCCAAAGCAGAAATGACCTAGTAGAGGGGCATGGTGGAAGAAATCTGCTCAGACTGTGGCAACCAGTAAGCAGAGAGAGAAGGAGTTAGAAATAAGAATACACTCTTCAGGTTTTCCCCACAGTGACCCATCTCCTTCAACTGAGCCCCACGTCATAACAGCATAGCTACTTCTCCATGATAGAGCCATCTTTGGGCATCCCTGCCTCTCTCTGAACACAAGAGACTTGGGGGAGATTTTAAATCTGAACTATATTATTGCACCTCTGGTCTCAAAAGACTCATGGCTATCTCACGATACCAAAACTTTAGGTCCATTTCCAACAGCTGCCCAAGGCATACCAGATCCAGCATTGCCTAAAAGTTCGATATGTATACATATGTGTGTGTGTGTGTGTGTGTGTGTGTGCTAAATTGCCTCTAAGACGAAAGGCAAACTTTTATCTGTGAGCCCCTGTGGAAATCAAAAACAAAGTTAAATATTTCCAATATATAATAGCACAAGTAAAAATTTCTACCCCAAAGGAATAGAGAGATAGAAAATAATAAAAGCAAAGCAAAACCCAAACTCATCAGGGCAAACATTAAATCCTATAGTTCATATTCAGTACCCAGATTTATGGTGGCCAGATGTGAAGTCCAACATTACTGGATTTCTCCACCCCTGTGACCTTGCAAGTTGCGGCCCACAGGGCCTGTCTCTTAGGATAGCTTCACTCACTGTTTTTGGCTTTCATCAGTAGTCACTCCATGCTCCTGGCAACTCTAACTTCCTAGCATCTCCATTGCTAATTCAACTTCATTCTCAGAGCTACATGAATCACCCTCTCGGGGACTTTTTCAAAGAATATAATTCTTTCAGACTTTTTTTTTCTGGACTCACAGGCCACCTTCTGAAATCTGTGTGGAATCCTCCATAATCTTATAATTGTTGCATTTTGCATGCCTGTAAAACTAGCACCATGTAGATCATGCCAAGTCCTACTACAAGCTTGAGTTGGACCCCCTTGGACCATGACTGAAGTGGCCTATGCCTTTCTGGCCGAAGGGGTATACTTCTTTAGGTGGCCTTGAGTAAGCAGGGTGTGCTGACAGTCTCTTCTCAAAGCAAAAATCTTTCAAAGGTGTTTACCCTATTAAACCCTAGAGTTTATGATGGCTGGTATCTGAGCAATTACTGAGATGTATTGAAGACTTCTTTTTTTATTGTTCTGGGGCAAAGTACTTGGTTTTGTTTTTGTTTTTGTTTGTGGTTTTGTTTTTTTTTTTTTTTTTTTTTTTTTTTTTTTTTTTTTTTTTTTTTTTTTTTTTTTTTTTTTTTTTTGCCTGTTTTCTGCTTAGTGGTTTGATTTGTGTGGTGTATCCCTGTATTAGATTTCCTTTTCTGTACCAAGGACTGAACTCACATCCTTGCACTTGCCAGGCAGGCATTTGTGCCACTGAGCTATATCCTTGGCCCTGTATTAGATTTTTTGGCATTGTTGTCTATATTGTCTCTTTCTAGAATCCTTGAGAATTTTTGGTAGTGCTGGTTTGGTGGATAAGAATTTCTTTAGGTGCTCTATGTCATGGAAATACCTTATCTCTCCATCAATTTTAAAAAAAAGCTTTGCAGGATATTTAAGTCTGGGCTGGAAGGTGTATTGAAGGATTTGAAACACTTCATTTTAGATTGTCTTGACTTTTAAAGTTTGTGTTGAGAAGTCTGCCCTAATTCTAACAGATTTACCTTTATAAATGATTCCTTGCTTTTCTCTAACAGTTTTTAAGATTCTATCCCCATTTTGACTATAATGTGACATGGAGAAGTTATTTGAGCTCTGTGTACTATACCTCACTTACCTGTATATTTAATTCTTTCCCTCAATTAAGGAAAGAATTTTCCACTATTACTCCCTTTGTGTGTCTTCCATTTATTCCACTTAATCTTAGATTCATCTTCTTTATATCATCTAGCAGCTGTTGGATTCATTTTTCATATTCTCTTATTGTTTTTTAAGGTATCTCTGAATAATAAATCTTTGAAGCATCCCTATCTTCTAGTCCTGATACTCTGTCCTCACGTTGGTTGCTTCTTCTGTCCATACTTTCAATATAATTTTTAAACTCCTAGATTTGTTTGTAACCTTTTCATGGACTCCAATTCTTGCTAAACTGGTCATTCATGTTTTGTATCATTTTGTCCAGCTCTGCTAGTTTTCTATTAGTGTCTTCTGCAAACTCCCTCACCATTTTGTTTATTATATCTATTATATATTGTTAGTTATATCTTCGTGAGTTCACTGAGCACATTATTGGTCTTTTTAATCTCCTCTGTTAGTCTTTCAAATAATTTGGCAGTGTGGCTTTTGCTTTCCTCCTCCATTATGCCTCATGGATTGGTTGTGGAGGAGTTGGGAGTTTTGCGAAGCATTTTGTTGCCTTGTCTTCTCATGTTCCTATTGTCTTTTTTTGTTTATTTTGTTTTGTTTTGTGCTTAGACTTACAGTTGCTTGTAATGGAAAGATTTTGTTGTTAGTACAGAGATAATTTTAATTAGTGTGCTTTTCACTGATACACTCAAGGGATAGTTAGGTACACTACTTTGGCTCTGTCCCAAGATTTAATCACCTGTGTTAGTTTAAGAGGGAAGTATCCACCTCTCTGAGAATACAGAGTAGTAATGATAATGTCACAAAGGTAATCTAGGTGTTGGTATACAGAAAAAACCTATCAGTAGTAAAAACTATGCAACTCTGGCAATATCAAGTAAATCAGCAACAGTAATATAATGACATGCCAGATAAATGATATTGATGTATGATATTGACATAGCAGAAGAATCAATAATATAGCACCTTTATCCTTAGAAAACAGATCTATAATTAGAGTATAAACAGGAAGACAAACTAAATTTTAACATACAGAAAATAGCTACTAAATGTGATTACCATACCTCCAATAATGATAGAAAAGAATTCAACAGTAGTAACATAGAGTTAATTATGTGTATATTAATAAAGCAAAATGTTTATACTACTGAAAATGTAGGGCTTGGAGAACAAGAAAATGCAAGAAAAAAATTTGAAGAATTTAATGAGAGACAAGAAGGAGAAGAGAAAAGTAAGACAAAGGATCCTATTAATAAGTAGAAGAATATGGAATTATATAAAGGTAACAGAAAAAACAAATGAGACATAGAAGATAAAAGAAAAAAGGAAGGAACAAAATAATATAGAGAGTAAAAATAGATGAAAGGGAACAGAAAAAATTGAATAAGAAAAAAGAAGAAAGAGAAAAAGGACAAAAGAAAATCCCCCAAATCTCAGTAAACCAGTGAGGAAGAAAAGAAAGGCAAAAAGAAAGAAAATGAGTACACAAACAAGAAAAAAATTTTCTTTGTATTTTTTAAAGAGCAGAATATATTTATTGAGAGAAACAAGGCTTCTGTCTGAAAGAGAGAAGTGTTTCTGAGTGAGTTATTGAGGACCCTGCCTTTTCTAGGGATTTTTATAGAGCAAAATCATAAGGTGAGGTGGGGAAAAATGGAAACTCACAAAGCAGGAATGAGGTGGGATAGAATTATGGTCAACCAATAAGATTATGAGTGTAATTGCTCAGGTAAAATTGATTAAATCATAATCAAATGGGAAAGGAGTCACATAGCAAGCAGGCATGAATATAGAACAGGGCTTTTGCTCCTAAAGGTTGGGTAAGTGGCTCCTTCTGGCTTTCTCAAAATGATTGATTCCTGTTTAGCATATCAATCCCTGATGTTTATCCCTAGGGTGTGGCTGCATTTGTTTTGTCTTTTGTCTTGAGATCTGGCTTACAGCGGGAGGTGTTTGTTTTCCCCCATAGCTGCAAGGTATCTGGTCTTCTGCACTGGCTCCTTCCAGGGCCCAGTGCTGCCTAATTTAGCTGCCTATAATATTTGGTGGAATATATATATTATTATATTCTATCTAATTTAGCTGCCTATAACATTACCCCCTCTGAAGAACTATCCCAAACGGCTGTGAAGGAGTAATGGGCAATGACCAATTCGGTTTCTCTGGGTTGAAGAGGTGTCGTAGTTGTTGATCAGCAGTTAGAGATACTCTACAGAGTGTCTGTCTAAAGGCCCTTGATAGACACCAGGCATTTTCATCTTGGGTAGGTGTACAGTTTTAACTCTGGAGGAAACAATGTCAAAGAAACAATTAAGTATGTGTAGGCCAAATAATAGAATAAACAGGATGATTATGAATACAGCTTAACAAATATTTCCATGAAGAGGAACTAGTAATGCCTTCCCATAAGGAGGATAAGGATAAAGCCCAGGGAATTTAGGAGTTTGACATATCATTGACTTGTTGTCTAATATCTTGAATAGTTATTGAGATATTAGCAGCAGGATCAGGAATGTACACACAACATTCAGTTTTTACAATTGCACAAGTACCTCCCTGTGCTGCTGTTAGAATGCCTAATGCCATCTGGTATGAGTAAGGACCTGTATTCCCCCCAAACCCTCATGTAATCATGGATGAGGCTGAGTCTGGCATTTATGTTTGGTTTGTTATCTAGCACTGGGATTGGTGGTGTGAGTGCTGCACCTGCCCAGGGGTGGAGCCGTCATACAGTATAAGGGTGAGAGGAAGGCATGTCTCCCTCTCTCTCGCTGGTTCATGCTTGCTGTTGTGGCATCCATGAATGGTGGCCCAGCCACACCATGCTGCCTTGGAGCCAGCTTGGAGTATGGACTAAAACCCTTGAGAACTGTAAGAAATAAACTTTTCCTTTCCTAATTTTGGACATCAGGTATTCTGGCTCAGCAATGAGTGAAAAGTAACTAAGACACCATCTGATTTTGGAGGAGGGCCTGTCTCATTAATTTTCCTAGAGTAGGGGTTGACCATATATACTCATCCCATATTTGAAAATAATACTAGGAGGGTGTATCTCGAATCAGTATAAATATTAACTTTTTGTCTACATATTGTAACACCGTGTCCTGGGTAAACTCAAAACATGCCAGGTCATGAGAAAGCAATTGCCTAAAATGATGTGGACTGGGCCAAGAATTTAGCTCAGTGGCTCAAGTGCTTGCCTGGTAAGCACAAGGTCATGAGTTGGATCCCTGGTGCCAAAAGGAAAAAAAGATGTGGACTATCCCTAAATTCTTGGGGAAGCACTGTCTATAACAGTTGAGAGGTCTGGTCATGAGGGTTTTCAAAAGCAAAAAGAAACTGGGAGTCTGTATGTAAAAGAATATGAAAGAAAGTATTTTTTAAATCTAACACTGAAAACCAACTGGCATCTTCTGGGATCTGAGAAAGGAGAGTGTATGGGTTAGGTACCACTGGGTGAATTGGCACTACTGCCTCATTTATCAACCTAAGGTCCTGTGTTAACCTACATTCCCCACTGGGTTTTTGAATTCCCAAGATCAGAGTATCACATGGACAAGTAAATCTTGTGCCCTTAGATTATCAATTATAGGTAATAATCCTCTCTTAACCTCAGGTCTTAAAGGATATTGTCTCTGGTGAGGAAAAATAGTAGAAGCTCTGAGACGTGTTGTACTGGAGCAGCTCTTATTGCCCTACCTATTTTACCTTGCATTGCCCATACTTCAGGGTTTATCTCTGTCTCCACAAGGGGAAGTCAGCACACCTGATCTAGGTGCATATATATTACAGTATTTAAACAAGAGAAAATATCTCTCCCTAAGAAGGGAACTGGATTTTCAGGCATAATCAAAAAAGAATGTGTAACAAGAAAGCCATCCCAGTTACAGCCTAAAGGTTGTGAAAAATTGCAAATTGCCTCTTCTCCAGTGACTTCTTTCCCTGAGGTATGATGGCTGGAAGGCCAGGATTGGAAAGAAGGACTGAGATACATGCACCAGTGTCCAGCAATAGGTTGGTTTCTTTTCCCTCTATAGTTATGATCACCCAGGGCTGCTCTGTGGAGATGACAGTCCAGCCAGAGGGAGGGGGCAAAGACTGCCCTGGTTCCCTTCAATCTTGCTAGACCAACTAACTGTCTCTGTATTTTTGAATCAGTGGTTTTCTTGCAGGATCCATGGTTTTATAGTACAGCAAGTCACAGTCTTCTCTGCTTAATCTTATGAACCGTGAGTTTGTGAGGTGTCCCTCCATTCCAA
Source organism: Dasyprocta punctata (assembly GCA_004363535.1). Classification (NCBI taxonomy): domain Eukaryota; kingdom Metazoa; phylum Chordata; class Mammalia; order Rodentia; family Dasyproctidae; genus Dasyprocta; species Dasyprocta punctata. Next base: position 51,675 of record RJWM01009899.1, on the reverse strand, counting down.
AAGCTCCTCTCTTTACCTCAGGCTGTGGCAATGTCCATGCCAAGGAATGTCCTTGCTCATATTGGTATATAGGGAAGGCAATTAAACCTCAGAGCTGTGTTGAGTATAGGCAAAAGGACAGGGTTCAAGTAAGTACCTAATGCTGACATTTCCAGACCCAACCATTTCTGAACACAAGCAACTGACTGAGGGAAGTGGGCAAGACCAGTATCCTTTCAGGCCTGAACTTAATCCTCTAAGGGGATCTCTGTAGCCCATTCCCTGTCAGTGGCTGTCTCTTACCCAGTCGCTGTGGGAGAGCAATACTGGGGAGCCCTGGTGTGAAGTTGTTTTTCAGTTGTTCTGAGTCTCAGTTCGTTTGTTTGTTTGTTTCTTGTCGGTACCAGGTATCAAACTCACAGCCTCACGCCTGTCAAGCAGGCGCTTAAGCCCCTGAGCCAAACTCCAGGCCCTTGAGTCTCAGTTTTAAATAATTGACCTCTTCCCAAAACGGTGCTTGATTAAGCATGCTCTGGTGAAATGACAGGCATCTACTCTGGACTCCTGCTCCAGTACTCCCTCCTACAGTTGGAAGGAGTCTCCTCATAGCAAAACCCCACACTGATGTTGCAGTTCACAATAGCTGTGGATTTCACTTCCCTAAATCTCCCATCTCTGATTGCTTACCTTGCTTCTGCAGACTCATGCTCCCCTCCCAGCAAGCCATGTGCTAGGAAGATACTCCAGGTTGTTTCGTTCTTTTCTCTGTGAACCATTTCTCCAACTTCTCTGTAGCTTCCCATTTTCCTGTCAGTTCCTTCCCAATTCCCAATGATCTACTTCTTTTTTTCTTCACAAGTTGATATTTTCCAGTGTCTTGATTCTGGATCTCAGAGAGACTAAATCTTGCTGCCAATTACCACTCCACTATTTTCCTTTACCTGCACATGGGCCCTATTCATTTGCATTTTTGATAGCTCTACCTTCATAGATTTAAATTCTATATACTGGACTTTTTAATGCCAGAGTACCAACACACTTTTACTAAAATTTGTCAGCAGATTTCAAAATCATAATCTTTAATGTCTCTTCTTGGTGGTAATAACTTTTAGTTTAAAGTATTTCTTTCTTTGGAATTTTCAAAAGTTAAAAAAAAAAATTGTGTGGCTAAACCTGAAAATGCACCAAACCTAGGCTTCCCCTACAGCACAGGTGCTACCGAAGACCTTCTGAGCTGAAATTCCTGAGCAAAGGATGGTGTTGGTTCTCTGGAGACTGGCCTTCTCTCCCCTGGCACCCCAGAAACCACTCACCTTCTTACCTGTATCTACAGGCAGCACCACAGAGGAATTTTTCTGCAGGTGACTCAATGTGCTGCCTCTTTCAGGAGTAGAAAAGAAGGCAAGCAAGGCTCCTTGAAAAGGAGAGCATGGGAAGAATGCACTCATCCTGCTGGTCTCCCTCACCATGTTCTGCAGCTCATTGCTCTGTGTGTTCCTTCTTTCTGAGGACTGCCTAGGACTCCCCTTGTACCTCAGCCCTCCCTTGGGCTACATCTGTGATTATTGTGTTGTTTCTTTTCCATTCTGCCAGGATACCTGGTGGCTTCCTGACATAAAATCAAGGAGAGGTGGGCGAAATTCTTCAGGACAAGTAAGATTTAATTGTTTTAGTAATTGAGTCACAAAGGTTGGTTTGTAGGTGCACAAGATTGCTCTGTGATGGTTTGGTGTAATGGCAAGGCATCCTTCAGCTGCTGAATGTATGTCTTAGATGGCCCAGTCCCTTGAGGACCGACCTGGGCTGTGCTGTGCCTTCCACACCCTGTCCCACTGAGAACGTCTATGGCAACTAGGGGAACAATGTGCCTACCGGGTCGCTGTCAGCCTCCTGAGACATGGCAGTGCCCAGTGGATTGGTCTTCAGGTATTTTTGTTTTGTTTTACTTTGTTTTGTTTTTGTTTTTGGCTTCAGGCTGCTGAGAATGAAAGCGGCTCAGGCAGTGGCAACCTGGGTAGAGGGAGCCCAGCCCCTAATGTCTCTTACTTTCTGTCTCTGTGGCCTGTGGCTCTTCTAGATAGCTTGCAGAAGTCAAATCATGCAGGATGTGACTTTTTGTGACTTATTCTTCTCAGCATAAAACTCTCACTGTCCATCCATACTCTACCATGTGTCATAATTTCCTTTCCTTTTGTGGCAGAATCATATTTCACTGTCTGCCTGGTTGTATTTGGCTCATGCAGTCATCCACCCATGGACACTAGGGCTGTCTCCGCTTGTTATGCATGTGTCTAGATGTTCCCCCAAAGCCTCATGTGGTCAAAGGTGGGGCTTTTCCGAGGTGGCTCAATCTAGAGTGTGTGATGCTGGGATCAAGGGTGTGTGATTACTAATTAGTCCACTGATTGGTTTAGCATAGTTCTGGGAGTGGATAATGGGAAAACCCTCCCTAGGAGTGCATACTTCCCTGCTAAGGGCAGGAGGCCTGGATAAACTATAAGGGACAGAAAGAGGGCTGCTGCTGTCATTACTTGCTGCTTGCTACTTCACTGCTGGCTGCCTTCTGCCTGTACTGCTTTGCCGTGGACTTTTTCCTCTGTGATGGCCCTCTGCTATACCACCCACCCTTAGAGCCACCTGACTATGGACTAAAACCTCTACAAACTGTGAGCTGAAGTAAACCTTTCCTCCTTTAACTTTAGGTGTTGAGTATTTTGTCTCAGCGAGGCAAAAAGTAACCAAGACATTGCCTTAGGCTTGTGTGAATAAAATTGTAGTTAACATGAGTTAACAAATATGTTACAAGATCCTACTTTTAGTTTCTTTGGGAGTGAAATTACTAGATGAGATAATTCTATTAATGGGGGGGTGACTGTTGTACTGATATAGGGGAATGATCTCAGACCTCCAAATGATATAGGGGAATGAAACTCCCAATCTACTATATGTCCGGTGCAAGTTTTGTTCTCTAAAATCGAAGAATGAATTTTAGGAACAACAGAGCGTAAGAGCAGAATATATTTATTGAGAGAAAGAAAGCTTCTGTCTGAGGGACAGAAGGGGGCCTGAGAGGGTTGCCAAAAACTGTCATTTCTAGGGACTTTTATAGAGTAAAACCATGAGGTTAGACAGGTCCCAGGCAGGGAAAATGGGAACTTGTAAGGTGGCAGAAGGTGGGACATAACTATGGTTAACCAATAAGACTAATTGCTCAAGTAGAATTGATTAAATCAAGGACAAATGGGGAAGCAAGTCACGTAGCAAGCAGGGATGCTTAACAACAATGACTCTTCCTGTAGTAGGGTGGGATGCTGACTCCTGACTTTCTCACGGTGACAGAAAACTATTTAGAATATCAATCCTGAGGATATGGGTGCATTTGTTTTGCCTTTTGTCTTGATATCTGGCTTGCAGCAAGAGGTGTGTGTCTCTTCCAAGGTCACAAGACACCTGGTCCTCTGTGCCAGTTTCCTTGAGGGCTTAGCCTTGTCTGACTGCCTATACTATTTCTGTCTAACTCAGTTGCCTGTTAACAGTACTTCTTCCAGAGTAACAGTTACATCTTTTAAACTTAATTAAGTTTATTGGTACAATTTAAGTATATACAATGATCACATTCATCATATGGAATCTGAACTTGTACATCATATACCTTGATTCCTTTTTTTCCATTCCCCTCCTCTCTCTTCAATCCTTCATCCCCTCCTAATTTACAAAACTTTGTTTCCATATTATCCTTCTTTTTTCATTGTTTTCTTTTCCCCCACATCCTTCCTTTTCCCCTCCCCTTTGCCTAGTTCCCCTGCAATAACAATGCACAAGCAGAGGAAGTCAGGGATTGTGCAAACCAGCAAGAACTGGTGGGTGGGTCTGTCACAGGAGGGTGCTTTTCCCTTGCTAAGTTAGGACTGTTAAAGTGGACTGCCACTAGTTCCCTAGTTTTTGCCCTGGAATGTTTGCATATGGGTCAGAGCAATGGCCAGACCTGGATTGCTGCTGCTGCTGCTACTCCTTGTGGTGCCGGTGAGTACAGTGCCCTTCACTGCTCATGGACAAGGGCAGGAGCTAAGCATGCAGGCCAGCAATGTGCCAGCTGTCTGGACAGCCTAAGGTCAGGGGCGGGTCCCATGGTCCCAAGGGACATCACATCGCTTCTATCCTGCCATCCCGGCTCCAACAGATGGAACCACGAAGCACAGTGGGGGGACTGACCTGGAGCCAGTGTTGGTACCAGGTCTCCCAGGGCTACCTCCAAATGTGTTTTAGATGAGGGTGGTGACTATGTGGCTCCCATCTGTGGGCTGAGGGACAACAGATGCGAGGGATGTTATGGGGGGGGGAGCTGCTTTATAAGCCGGATCTTGCCACAAATCCACTTTGGCTACCTCTATTATATAGCGTGCACGCAGAAATAGCTTCACTGGTTAGTCACTGAACCACTGTTTTCTGATTATCACTAACACTGGTCAAATAATTATTTCCTAGAATTGTCACAGGGACTATGTGTGTCCAAAAGCAGCCAGCAGAGGATACACGACTGGCCCAGTGCTGATCTCAAGTCTGGAGGTGTGGAAGGGTGATCAGGCACTCCAAGGTATTTGGAGCTCTCCCTCAGCTTGCAGAGGTACCACCCTAGCTCTGAACCCCACCTGCCCTTCCTGTTTGCTCACTGTACAGGCATTCCACACTCTTCAGGGTGGTGAAACTCAGTCCTCTGAAGGAAATGGCCTCTGTGACTTCCTGACTGGGCAGAGTTCAGTGACAGCAAGAAACTGTGCTCCTTTTCTCTCTCTCTCTCTCTCTCTCTTTTTTCTTTTTTAAAAGGGGTTTTAAGTTTTAAGCTTTCATTTTGAAATAGCTTCCAGCTTTAACAAAGTTACCAAGATAGTGTCAACAGCGCTATAATTCACATCGGCACATCAATTAACTACTCTACCACTCCCTTTTTTTCTGTAAGATGCTCACAGTCTTCCCAGACTTGGGACACAAGGGAACTCTTCATACCTATCCCAGGTGCTGTTCTAAACTGCAAAACTACCAACAAAAACGTGAAAATACATGATACTCAATCGACCACAGAGCAAACACTCTGTTTTTACAGCCTCAAAAATATCTTCTCAAGACTGAACCCAGAACCTTCAAAGTGAGCTACGTCCCTGGACCTGTTTAGCATTTTCATTTTGACAGAGCTTCCTAGGTCAATTGCCCAGGCACTTGACCTTGTGTTCTTCCTGCCTCAACCTCCCAAAATGTATAGTATTTTTACAGTTAGAGACTAAATATGAAAGCAGCGTGTCACCTGGTTCAGCCTCAATGGAAATGTGTTGGGACTCAAATCTTCTGGCCACTCTGCGTATTAGCAAATGGTCATAAAAGTGCCACTGATTTTGTAGATACAAATACATTTTAGCAAGTAGGATGATTCACAAACATATGAGTAATGAGGATCAAGTATACTGAGTGGAAAAAAATGTAAAATAATATATATTCAATAATACAGCCTCGAAATGCAAAAGGCAGAATTCAACACTTACATGATGAAATCTTCAAATCTACAAATTTGGTGGGGAATTTGAATGTACATCAAAATGCAGGAAATCAAGCAAAACAATCAATAAGGTTAAAAATTATCAGGACTGGGTCCAGTGGCCCATGTAGATAATCCCAGGTACTCGAGGGTCTAAAGCAGTAGTATCACAAGTTCAAAACAAAAAAAGAAAGAAAGAAAGAAAGAAAGAGAGAGGGATGAAGGGAAGAAGGAAGGGAGAAAAATAGGGCTGTGGATGTAGCCGATGGGTGGAGAACATACCTAGCATGTGCAAGGCCTTGTGAAGCAAACAAAACAAAACAAAAAAAAGTACCACATAATTAATAGATTTTTGTATGTATATATGTAAAAGATCTGTAAAACACTATATAAGTGCACTCAGATACATACACAATTACACATATCTTAGCTTCCCATTCATAGATATGTTCCTTTTTCTTCCTTTCCTCCTCCTCCTCCTGCTTCTCCTCCTGCTCCCCTTCTCCTTCTTTTTTTTTTGCGGCACCGGGGATCGAACTCACAGGTTCGCACCTGCCAGACAGGCGCTTAAGCTGTTGAGCCAAACTCCTGGCCCTGGTTTTTTGAGGCAGGGTCGCACTATGTAGCTCAGGCCAGCCTTGCGCTGGTGCTGTAGCCCAAGCCGGCCTCGAACTCACAACGCTCCACCTACCTCAGCCTTCCGAGTGCTGGGATTAAAGGCGTGCGCCACCACGCCCGGCTACTACTTCTTCATCTTGAAGTAATGGGATCAAACTCAGGGACTTCCCACTGAGCTATATCCCCAGACATTTTTTCCTTTTATTATTTTGAAATAATATCTCATTAAGTTGCCTAGGCTAAGCTAGGACTTGAGATCCTCCTGCCTCAGCTTCCCAGACTGCTAGGATTACAGGCATGCATCACCACATTTTAAATAATATACTTCCTTAACAAAGCGTATATGCAGTTAAGGGGAAAATTACATCCTAGAATAGAAAAATGTTCAATCTAAAGGCTCACAGCCATCTCAGATATAGTTCTATGCATGCAAATTGAGATAACAGTGGCAAAAAAAAGGTCATCAGCAAAGCACAGGTATTCAGAAACTGGAGAATGTGTTCCCCAACATAAGCCCTGTTCCTAGTGCAAGTCAGACTGCAAGGAAGTACATGAGAAAATGTTACACTGAGTGCTTCGCAGCAAAGGCTACCCCAAGGGAGCCAGGATGTCAGCTAGGGCTCACCCACTTCCTCTGCGTTCAGATCTGCCCATCTAGGGGCAGGGGCAGTAACTTCCAAGCATCTGTTGATAATGCCAGTGTCTCTTCTGGTTCCAGGTGACTGTGGCAACTAATGTGACCACTTGTAATCCAGGCGAGTGCGTGTCTGATGACCTCTGCTGCCAGTGCTGCCCAGCTGGTGAGTCCAGAACGCCTTTCAGAGCCTGCCAGGGGCTGCCCTTTCCACCTGCAGAAGTGAAGCCACAGGTACGTAGCTAGGAAAGAGCTAGCGATGGCCTAGCCATAGACAGTGTGGCAGCCACTATGACCCGCCCTCCCACCTGGGGAGGAGTTTCCCTGCACCCCATTTGCAGGACCTCCCATATGAACAGAAAAGGGCAGATCTCTTGTGAGGGACTGGGGAGTGTTCTGCAGGCTCGGAAGACACCTGTAAGGGTTTGGGTCTGGGGCTCCCACCCATCATCCCTCCTTTCCGGAGGAACCCAGACATGGCTGAGTACAGGAAGTTCCTAGCAAAGAGATGGCTTATTATCACCCTCATGTGCTTCATCCTCATGTTACTACTCTGGGAAACAAAGTACTACCTACACTTTATTGCAAGGAGGTATATGGCAAAAGGTGTGTGCCTGTCCATGTCTGGGCCACTCACCCCCAACCCTGCCCACACCTATGCATACCTCCACATGAACATACACACTTGTGTGTGCACATCTGTAACACACCTATCTGCACACTCACCTACACATGGACCCAACAATACATGCTCCAGTACATCTGTGCTCCTGCACCCACTCATGAATGCACAGTATCTCCTCACACACCTGCACGCACCTGCATAATGCACACACCACCAGTCAGAAACAGAGGAGACATTGCTGGTCTGACCTGAAGTCTGCTGAACTCAGTGTGTGTGTGTGTGTGTGTGTGTGTGCGTGCGCGCGCACGCAATGCCTGCAGTGCTGAGGTTGTGCGTAATCAGGAGTTTGGCCTGTCTGCTGTGCTACTGGGGAAGCCCCAAAAGGAGAGCATTAGGGTAGAAATGCTGCATGGGACCTTTGCCAGACACCTCCCCTTCCACAGCTTGGGTTCCTCTGTGAAACCTGCCTGGAGCAGTTAGGAACCTCAGGAGAAGGCTGGAGATGGTGCAGGACACAGACTCAAAGTCCTCTGCCTTTTATATTGCAAGGCATTATCCAAATCCAAGGGTGCCGCAGGCCTCAGTTCCTGGGGACATGTGAGCAACAGGTTTAGCTTGAAGACTATGGCAGGGTGCAGGTCCAGAAGGTTCCAAGGAGGGTGGAGGCCTGGGAGCAGGTATTGTGCAGGTTGCCTGGTTGCTGTGTGTCTTAGGGAAGGGATAGCAAGTAGCAGTTCCCAGTTTTGGATTCTTTTGAAGTAGGGCAGCCCTGGGCCCTGTGTCACTTCTCTCCATTCTCCTGCAGGCCACTTTGTCACAAAACCCTGCCAGGAAAACCATGGCACTGTGGAATGTGCACCATGTGAACCTGGAACCTTCATGGCCCACCCCAACCTCCAGTAGGCCTGCTTTCTCTGTTCCCAGTGCCGGAAGGGTAAGTGTGGTGCTGTCAACTGGCAGGGGTGTGGTGACAGTTTTTGTTTGTTTATTGTTTATTGGGGTGTTTTGTTTCATTTGTTTTGTTTATTTGCCGTGGTAGAAGTTAAACCCAGGGCCTTGAAAATGCTCCATAGGCAACAATGGCCTCTGTTTTCACAATGGTCTGCTCTCACCCTGCAGAGTGTATTTCTCTTGCAACTTTTAATAGGCCCACACTTGTTCTGCAGAACATGTTTCTTCTCCTACCTTTAATAGATATAAAACCTCAAAAAAACCCTGCTGTATAAGTGCTGTATCCCTGAATTACATTCCATCTATCCACTGACTTTAAAACATGCCCCCTCCACCTAATTCACAGAGACCACACCAAAGGTATTCACTGCAGCCATGCATGGATGTCAAGCTGGCCTGGTGTCCCTTACACAGGGTCTGGTTCCAGGTGGAACAGTTGTGAAGTGTCTCCTGACTGTGATGACATATATACACTGCCAAAACATCAATCTTCAGATTATTAGGGCTTTTAAGCCCATTTAAGAAGAGTGCTATATATGAGATTAATGTGTAAAAACTCACCTAAGTGAGTTTGTGGCAGGGACAAATTGTTTTTATAAAAATGTCGTCTAAGGGAAAGATACTCATTTGTATTAGCCAAAAAATAACACTGAGATACTTTGGACTGAATTTAGCAAAGAATGTGTAAGACAAACAAATAGTATTCAAGACCATCTAAATTGTAGAAAATAGGAACGAGAGGGCAGGTAAAAAGACTCAGTCTCATAAAGATGGTCTGTTATTGCCCATGGGATGGTCCTTAGAGTCAGTGCATTCTTGAGATTCCCAACAGGGATTTTCTTGAAATGATAAGCTAACAGTTGCCACACACTTCCGTGGACCACAGGCTTACCCTGATGTCACAGCTCTGTGTGAGGGGACAGTGAGAATGACCTGCAGTGCATGGAGGGCTGTAATGGTGGGACCAGCGAGATAGCACACAGCTGAGACAGAGACCACCACAGAGGTGATGCATTGAAGTCCACAAAACTGCAAAAGGAAAATTGATCTATGACTTTAAGGCAACAAATAAATTTTATGTAAGTTGTAAAAGTCACAAACCACAAAAAGAGTTTAATAAATAGCAATACATTAGAATTCATGTTCCTATTCATCAAAAGACACCCACACTTGAAATGTTAAGCCTCAGAGTGGGAGAATACATTTGTGATACTGAAAGATACACAAGGCCTGTGTCCAGAACACATAAAAATGTGTGCTCATCAGTAAGAAATGAGCTTGTAGGGCTGGGGCTGAGGCAGAGCATTTGCCCAGCATAGGTGAGGACCTGGATTCTATACAAAGTAAGAGAGAGACAGAAAGACAGACAAGGAAAGACAGACAGACAGAGAAAGAGAGAGAGGCAGACATAGAGACAGAGACAGAGAGAAAAAGAAAAAGAAAGAGAAAGAGACAGAGACAGAGAGAGTCAGAGAGAGAGAGAAAGAAAGATCCCAACCCAGACTGTGAGGCTTCTGCTGGTTTCTCCACAGCTACACCAGAGAGACAGACAGACAGACAGAGACAGAGAAAGAGAGGGAGGCAGAGATAGAGACAGAGAGAGTCAGAGAGAGAGAGAGAGAGAGAGAGAGAGAGAGAGAGAGAGAGAGATCCCAGCCCAGACTGCAAGGCTCCCGCTGGTTTCTCCACAGATTCACCAGGTCACAGACAACAGGGCCTGGTTGTTCCCTTTTTTTGGTTCCTGTATTAGAAGACAAGGCAGATTCTTTGCCCTGGGTCAAGAGCCCCTGGAGGTGGCCTCGGTGTGTTGTGGCTGGTGTACAAGGAGACAAAGTCCCACCCTGATGACTCACCCTCAGCCTTTTCTCTAACAGACCAAGAGATGGTTTCAAACTGTTCCTTGACTACTGATCAGCAGTGCCAGTGCAAGCAAAGCTACTACTGTGACTCAGAAAACTGTGTGGAGCTCTGCTTCCGGTGCAGCAGGTACCAGCAGGTGAAGAGTGGGGTTCTCATTCTCCTTCACCACTTCCTTTTCTTTGGATCATTTATATAGTTCCACCAGCCTTGGGAACCCCATCTGTAAAATGGGATTACTGGAGTAGCACCTATGATATAGGAGATTAGCAAACCACTTGAATGTGCCCTGGTAGCCTGCCTGGAGACAATGTTCATGTGCTAGTCAACTTTCCCTCACTGTGATCAAATAGCTGAGAAAAACATCTTGAAGCAGGAGTTTATTTTGCATCATGGTTTCAGAGCTGTCAGTCCATGGTAGCTGGCTCTGTTTCTGTGATGAGGCAGAAACATTATGATGGAAGAATGTGATGGAGAAAGGCTATTCACTCTGTACTGACCAGGAAGCAGGGAGAGAAAAAACCTGAGAGGAAGGAGCAGGGCCAAGGTAGAGCCCCAACATAATATCACATGATCCACTCCCTCCAACGAGGCACCCTCTCTTCTTTCCATCACCTACTAATAATGCCACCAAATTATGATCTTCAGGTGAGATCACAAGACCTTGAAGCCCTCATAGTTAGGACACACACTGGAGGTATGCATACAGTGTAAGACCAGCTAGTGACCAGATCCTGATGCTTACAGGGTCATGGGGGGCTACTGTTAGATTCAGTGGCCAGGGACAGTCACTCTGAGGAAGTGGTCATGAGGGAGGAAAAAAGGGAGCCACAGAAAGTTCTAAGGTGAGAGAGCTCTAAGCTCTCTCCAGATGGGATAAAATTCTGAGGCTTCAGTTGGGCATGAATTTGGTGGGGGGACACATTAGGGAGATAGTCATAGTAATAAGGGCACTTGCAAAATAGCTTACATTTATAAGACATGCTACAGACACAGTTTTTGGTTTTTGGTTTTTGGTGGGTTTTTTGGTTTTGTTTTTGTTTTGGTACTGGGTATTGAACACACACAACCTCACACCTGCCAGACAGGCCCTATTTTTGGAGACAGGGTCTCACTATGTAGTTCAGGCCAGCCTTGAACTCACTTTGTAGCCCAGGCTGGTCTTGAACTCACAATGATCCTCCTGCCTCAGCCTGAACTCACAACAATCCTCCTGCCTCAGCCTCCTGAGTGCTGGGATTAAAGGCATATGCCACCACGCCCCGCTTACAGGGTTTGTTTTTAAATACAACTCAGAACATGCACTTGATGAATTCAAGCCTTTAGGTCTGGTTCAATCAAGCCTCTGGTTTCTCTGAAGCCTTTCCCCTTGTCTGCCAACCGGCTTCATCTCCAGACTGACCTTCATCTTGGTAGAGGGACAGCAAGTTCAGTCCTCATGGTCAAATGCTCTTCCAGAAGAGAGAAAGAAAGGCTCTTCTCCTAAATGTCAGACAACTTCCAAGCTGTACTCACATTGGATCAGTTTGGGCATGGCAGGGCCATCCTGGGGTGGCCTGCCCTATGGGTGACGATAAGTATGAGCTGAGTCTGGCTGGGCACAAGTGACACTCAGTGTTTCCTCCCAGTTGTTCAGAAAGCGGAGCTGTCCTTGAGTCATGCCATCCCAGGGCAAACACCATATGTGCTGAGACGAATCAAGAGTCAGGTAAGTTAAATCCAGATGCACAGACCTTTTCTGGACACCATATGGTTCTATGTAGTCACTACTCATCCCTGCCATTGTAGTAAAAACAGCCAAAGACAATAAATAAATGAATATGCAATGTTATAAATGCTTGGCTCTCCCTGCGCTGTGATTTCACAAGGGTGAGGCAGGATTCCTGAGCAGTCTCCCAGATATGTCCCCAGGGTGGGCCCTTCCCTGTCAGTTAATCTTCTCCCCCTTGTAAGCTTCCAGGCTATGTCCTAGGAATAGACAGACCCCTTGGCCAGGATCATTCATGGGGGACCCTATCCTGGGGAGCAGAGTCTCCTGCTCCAATTCTGGTGAGAGAGACCCCCTGCCCCTTCCAAGGCCCTGAGTGAGATCTCGCAGCCTCAGAGTTTTAGGGGTGGAGAGATAGTGATGGGAAGCAGGGACTCTCCTATGGCTGCTACTCTGCTAAAGACAGCGATGCTCAACTCTGCCCCAACACTATTCTGTATTCTTCTAGCAAACCCAAACTGGTACTGGCTTGTGCCTACTGTCATCATTATAATCATCATCATCATCATCATCACCACCATCATCTACATCATCATCAAAATAAAGTGCTGCTGCTTTAGGACAGGTAAATTAGAGCTGGTTCCATCGATGCAAAAAGGAGATCTGCAAACTCTGTAGCTCAGAATGGGCTCGCGTGGTTCTTTCTTACTACAGTAGCAACTCATGGACCTGAGCTGGAAGCCTCCTATGACCAGCTCCTCGGCCACCAGGATCTCAAGTCAGTCAGCTGTGATGGTAGCAGGCACCATTCGGGAAGCAGGGGACCTGAGGGAGAGGAGGCCCTGTGAATCTCCCGAACGTTCACCCGGGCTTGGAAATACAAGTACACTGTGTCTGCTGCAAGTGGCATTTCTTTCTCTCAAAGAAGTCATGTCTAACTCTGCCCCTTCTTTCTGATTTTAGTGGAGGACAATGAGATGGCACCCCTGTAAGTATCATGCTGGGATTTGGATCCATCCCTCCTGGGAATTCCTTATGGTGTCTCAGGGTCCCACCTGGCGTGGAGCATTCAGGCTGTGGTTCAGGGAAGTCTCAAGGGCTCCAGAAGTGTGTGGCAGGCAGCCCAGGCCTTTTTATCTATATCCTCATGTTTAGCTTGGGCTGAACTCTTTGTGTTCCCCTTATGAGAGCTGAAGAGTCTGTGCTAGAAGAGACTGATGTTCTAGAGGTTTAGACCATGGAAGGGAAATTGGGGTGCAGAAGGGTAAGGGCTTTTATGAGTGTCCTGGAGCTGCCATACAGATGACCACAAACTTGGGTTTAAAACACAAGTCATCTACAGTCTGACCATTCTGGAGGCCAGACCTCCAAACTCAAGGTGTGGGCAGGGCCAGTCCTTCAGAGGCATTGGGAGAGAGTCCTTCCTGCCTTTCTCCAGTTCCTCATGGTTCTGGAAGTCCTTGGTGTTGCATAGTACCCATCTCTGTCTTCATCCTCCCTGTCTCTGTGTCTCTTCTAAACAGATTCCAGTCAGTTTAGGTCCCACCATGACCTAGTGTTTCCTTGCCTTAACTTGTCCACATCTGTAAAGACCTATTTCCAAATAAGGTCACAGTCACAGGTATCAGGGATCAGGATATGGAAATGTCTTTCAGGAGCCACAACTCACTCTATGACAGGCTTCTCTTGGGATTTCTTGGGAGTTGGCAGCAGACCTGAGACCTAACTCTGGGCAATATTCATACCTAAAGCTGCATGGACTAGCTTTCTCCTCAGGTGTGTGGCATTTCTTCCTCCAAACATGGTTTGGACAGCACTAACACCACAAGAAATGACTCTGTTCTTCAGTTACCTAGCAACAGTGAACCCAGTGAGGGTGCTGAAGAAAGGTAGGGCAGTGCCAATCTCCAGATTATTCATCCTGAGACTTCTAGCTTCTTGGGGGTCTCTAGTTCCTTCTCCTGGAGGACTGCCAACCGCATTGAGTTTGGGCATTCTGTGGTCCTCAAATGAAGGATGAGAGCCTGATAGGGCCTGGCCTAACCTCACTCTCCTGACCTCTGGGATTAGCTGGGGTTGCACAGAGCCGCCCATACCCTAGACAGCAGAAATACAGCAAATGCCATAACTTTCCAGAACATTTCAGAGATGCAAAAAAATTCTTCCTTCTTGTTTTTATTTTTTTCAGTAATTAATATGCTATCACCAAATTGGACATGAGATTCTCTGAAGTACATGGAAGATGTCTGTATGGCTTATTGAATTTGAAGAAAGTAAAACTGAGATACATGAGCACAAAAGTTCAGGAAATGTAAAAAGAACATCGCCATGAGATACTCCTCAAGTGGAGGCAAAGCTTCAAAGGAAAACTTCTATTTCTAAACTCATGGCAGTCCTCCACAGATGGAATTAGACATGTCTTTGCAAACTATTATAAGCAACTTGTTCGCCAAAAACATCCTGAGTAGACATGCAGACACCTAAAGTGTCTTTTGGCACAGAACTGATGTTAAAGTGTCCTGGTGAAGCAATCTGAGCTTCTCCAGTGCTGATCCACTGGAAACTTCAGGGACCTCAAACAGGGCTGTACCGCTTTCTCTGTATAGATTCTATAAGAAGCTCATTGGGAAGTCAGTGCTGCGTGTAGTCAGTGCTTCCTGGTCAAGGAGCTGCCTGTGACCTGTGTAGCTCCAGAAGGTTGTGAGCAGGTCATTGGGGACCTTCCTTGTGGTGCCAGGAACACTCACAGTCCTCGAAGCCTTGGGTCCAGGATCCAAGGAGAGAAGAGTCTGTGTTGTCCTGTTGCCTTGTAATGTTCATGTGACCTACAAGGAGGTGTGGTATAGACACAGTGCTCCACAAATATGTATGACTAAGTCCACAACGATGCCACTTGGCAGTCACTCCAAGTGGCTGAGGACACTGGTCTATACCAGGCTCCAGAAACAGATCAGTGCTTTCAGGCTATCCCTGAGGTCTTCTTCATAAGGGAAAGATTAGATTTAGACTTGAACTCCTCTTCTAAGCCAAGATTAGCGAGAGTGGATCATGGTGGTAATCACAAAGCCCTTGTGAAGTTCTTTAAGATTTAAAAAATAATTATGCCAAAGATATTTGCCCACCAAAAATTGTACAATTTAGCAAATGTGATTTTATTTTATTTCTAATTTTTTTCCAAATCCATTTTATTTCAAGGATAAAAAGAAAAAAAGAAAAAAGAAGAAAAAAACAACAAAATTTCAAAACACATCAATCAGGGTGATATGATTTTAATAACTTATTTACATAATAAAATTATGTTTCCTAAATAGCATTTCTTCTGTTTTGGGTGGGTACACAAAGTACTGTGATGTTAAACAGTGTCCTGGATGTATTGGATCTGAGTGAGTTTCTTTCCTAGTGTCAGTTCTACTGGTAACTTCGTGAGCCCCAGTCTTGCAAGGGCTGCACTCCTGAATAGATTCTGAATAGAATCGAAATAAATTCTGAACAAACCACAAGGGGAGATCCCGCAGAGTATTGTCAGGTGGGGGTACCCTTGGGAAGTGGTTACACACACAGAAAGGTAATGAGATTGGGGGTTGGGGAGGACTACACCCTGCACATCCTTCTCAGTTATCACAAACATCAAATTCAGAACCAGTCTCCGGAAATATGTACAGGTCAGCCTGCTTAGCTCCACGCTTTGACAAACAACTTCAGCTTCCAGTTGGCCATTAAAGCGAATGTCCCAATGTCTGCCAGACTGTCACGCCAAGAGGTTGGGTCTCTCCCAATTTCATCTCCCCTTCTCTCCACACGCTACCTGCTCACGGCCTCCGAGGGATTGCTCAGACTGCCTGCCTGCCTGCTTTGCCCGCCCACCCTTCCTCTTCTGTACACTGCGCTCCCTATCTAAAGCGCTTGCTTTTATTAGGTTTTTCTGGATTCACCCCGTCCACTTGACAGCTTTTAGTATGGTGTTTCTACAGCACAGATGGGTCTTGGCTGCTCCTGGAACCCTTCGATACGTGTTCCATTCTCGGCTTCGCTTACTGGATGCTTCCAGAGTCCTCGCAGTGCTTCAAGCCCTGTCCCGGCCACATCGCCCCCCGGTGCTCTAACGCTGCCCGGGCTTTCTCCTGGGCTGACTGTCCGCTGGGGTCATCTGCAGGACGCCGTGTGCCTGGGGTGGGTGACTGCCACATCTTCCTCTGTCTCCTCTTCCTGCCAGCTCGTGAGCCGGCCCGTTCCCGGGCTGGACTGTCCCCTGGCACGGTCGGACCGGGGCAGCGCGAACCTTCCTGCTAAGCTGACAGGATCTGGACCTCGGCGTCACGGCGCGACCAGCTTGACGCCCAGCATGCCCCGCGCTGCGGCGTCTCATTCCAGTTGCCTAGCGACCGGGCGTATCCGGAAGGCGGCGGATGGGCGGAACTTCCGGGGCGCGGTTGCATCAGATTCTGGGAAGCGTCTGTGGCGCGGGTCAGGGATTCCCAGAGATGGCAGGTTCCTCCGGGGAGCAAGGTGAGTGTCGCGGTCGGACGTCTGGGACCCGGGCTGGGCAGAGGGACGCCAGGAGGCGTCGCGGGGACCCGGGGATCTGTCAGCCCGCGCGCCCCGGGAACTAGGGCGGTGGTTTCCCAGGCGGCCAGTGTGTGAGCCACGGTCTGAGGGGCAGAGGAGGACTAGGGAGGGCAGTAGGTCCCCGGACGGACAGTGGCCGGGCCAGACTCAAAAGTGGCAGTGGAGGCCCGGGGCAGGCTGTAGGTTCCTGAGCAGACAGTGGGTATATAGCACGATCATTTGTCAAGCCAGGGCTCTGAGGAGCCACAGATCCGTGGGCGGATAGTAGCGAGGCCCGGATTCTGAGGGGCAGTCTGTCCTCAGGGCAGACAGGGTCCGGGCCAGAGCTCTGAGGTAATGGGCCAGTGGTCAGGTCCATACTCTGAGAGGCAGCTGCTCCTCGGGGCTAGGAGTAGTGGCCTGGGCTCTGAGGAGTGGCCTACAGAATTCCTGCAGGCTTGATTACCAACTTGACCTTAGCCTTGCAAGACCACCCCCTCCCCAGGCTGTTTCCTCATTGGATTGGGGTCAAGGTCTCTTTGCATACGTGACCATGGAGTGGACTTGTGTCAAACAACCTGTGTCTAGTAGGTGCCTGGGCCCAATATCTCCCCTTCCTGCCCCAGCAAAGGCAAAGACTCAGGCTCAGGGACAAGGCAAAGACTCAGGGTTGTTTTGGTTTTCTGTCTAGCCAGGTGGGCAAGTCATTTGAGGTTGGTACTTAAGAAAATAGGACAGAGGAAACCTGAGCTACATGTACACACACATAAAAGGGCTTGGGGTTTTACCAAAGCTTTCATCTTTAGTTTGGCCATCAGTCACAATCAGGAAGTACCTTGTCAGAGCATTACTGCCTACTTTATTGCCACCCAAGAGTTTTCCTGAGGGGCTGGCCCCGTGAGCTACCCATGTCATCCAGGGGTAAACCAGGATCTTGGCATTCAGCCCTCTAAAGAACAGTGGGTCTTTTCCTCACTGTTCCTTCAGCAAGATTTGAGGTGCTCAGAAGAGTAGAGTGTGTGGTCCAGATTCCTAACAGAGTTGACTTTATGAAGGAAACTTGGTTTGTGTAGATTTTATTCACTGTGCTGGGAAAATTTAGATGTGAGTCCTGCATCTTGTCTTAGTTTCTCATTGCTGAGACACAGTACCTGAAACCCGTAATTTAAAGGAGGAGAGGGTTTTGTTGGCTCACAGCCTGTAGAGGTTCCAGTCCATAGTCAGCTGGCTCCAAGGCAAGGCGGGCGTGGGAGAGGAGGAGTCCATGACATGGTTGCAGGAAGCAGAGAGAGGGATCGAGGGAGAAGCGAGGAGGTAGACCCTTTCAGGCCATGCCCCCAGTGACCCTCCTCCATCAGGCTTCACCGTCCAAATAACTTTCTTTTTTTTTTCCCAGCACCGGGGATCAAACTCACAACCTCTCACCTGCCAGACAGGCACTTAAGCCACCGAGCCAAACTTCCAGCCCTAGTTTTTTGAGGCAGGGTCGCACTATGTAGCTCAGGTTGGCCTTGTGTTTGCGTTGTAGCCCAAGCTGGCCTCGAACTCACAACGCTCTGCCTACCTCAGCCTCCCGAGTACTGGGATTAAAGGCGTGCGCCACCATACCCGGCTTTTTCTTTTTTTTTTCTTTTTTATGAGACAAGATCTCACTATGTGGTTCAGGCTGGCCTCGAACTCATGGTAATCCTCTTGCTTGAGCCTCCCAAGTACTAGGACTATAGGTGTGTACTGCTGTGCCCAGCCCAAATTACGTTTAACTATAACCTCATCAGTAGACTAATCAGTGGATAAGTATCATGCTCCCTTGATCCAATTACCTCCCCAAAGCCCCACCTATGAGTGAATGAGGGCACATCCAAATATAAACCATAACGCATCTCCATATCCTGTACCAATGTAGGTTATTCTGTGTTGTCCTGTAGTATCCCCTGTTTCTGAGCCTCAGTGGGTTCTAAATAGGTGACCGATCACCTTGGGTAACCCAGTGACATGGGACACCCAGATGACAGGGCTGTCATCCTATACCTAGTGGCAGAGGTCCCCACTTTCCATGCTTGCTGCATTCCACTTGACTGGTGTGCCTGGATTCCAACACTATACCAATCCTAGCGCAGGCACTGCACCCAACTCCATAAAACACCCATGTGGCCAACAGCCTACCCCTGAGCCTGCCTGTCAGAGCTGGGTCCCCACCCTGCCCCATCCTTACAGCAACATGGGGTAGTGTTTCTTACCTCGGAGGATGCCACGAGCATTAAATGAGTTAGTGGATAAAAGAACTTAGAGCAGTGCCTGGCATGTAATAAGTGCATGTGTGTGTTGAAAACTAGAACCTGTTTCTTTGGTTTTAAATTAAAAGTGTATGTTTGGTTCATTTGTAAACATAATAGCATATTGAGGGATTTTGTCTGTTTCTTGTTTATTTTTTAGTTGCTTTAGAACTTTTGGGTTTTGAAAGAAATGGCTCATTTTTGGAGTATGGATTAGGATGAATCTTCCAGTGCCTGGGTGGCAGATATTTGTCCCAGTCTGAAGCTGTAGGGCTGCAACTCGGGCCAGTGTTCTGTGTCCTTCCTCTCCTGCCCTGCTGTCCTGAGCACATATCCTGACCCTCAGACAGACATGCCTGGGCCATCCTCTGAGGAAACAGGAAATCAAAATCATACAACCTTTGTATCACTACCAGAGATCTCAATATTGTGGGTTTCAGTTTCTGAAAGTTGTCCCCCTCCCCCTGCCCTGAGGTTGAATTCACTGAAAGTGACCATCTCCCCAGATTTTTTGGGGATTCTCCTTTTCTGGCCCATCTTCCTTAAGTTGACTCATGCGCTTCTCTCACAGTCTTATGAATTTCCTCTGTAGTCTTGGTACAGGTGGAGTATTGGCTAGGGTTGCTAGGGAGGGCTCATCTCAGGGCCTTCCTGATGGACAGAGCTCATCCCAGGGTCTTTTCCTACACACTTGGTGGCTGTTGTTAGGTCAGGCTTAGTGTAATTTTTATACTGTCTAACTCAATGAGTCTATATCATAACACACCCAGAATTTCTCAGCATGAGTCTGTACTGGGCGCTGCTCTAAGTACTTTACCTCTGTTCTCCCTTGTTACCTTGGAGTGGCTCAGTACAGATATTCTTGTGTCTTCATGTGCGTGTGAGAACCGTGATGTCCGGAGAGGTCAAGCAGTAATTCCAACATCATACAGCTAGCCAGAAGCAGTGTCAGGCTTCTGCCTAGGGAGATTGACAGCAGCAGGGATTTTAACCACCATACTGTACCACCTTTCCAGAGTCTGTTCACATATTTAGGAGGGCAGCTAAGTAAACAGAGATTACAAACCTTGCTGTGTTCCCTAAAGTAGAGTGTAATTACCTATTTATAGGCTCCAAATATTTGCTCATCTGTGACCTGATGTGGAAGGTCTTAGGGCCAGTGCCCTCAGGGTGGACACACAACTTTCCCAGTGCCCACGTGGCTCTGCGGGTGATGGTGGCACCATCTGATTATACTGACTTGTCTCAGTGTGGGAGGAAATTGGGTCCATCTGATAACCAGTGGCCTCCCCAGGAAGGAGGAAGGTAACAGCACCTTTCCCCTGGGAGAGAGATCATGTCTGGCAGCTACCCTGTGACCTGGGCTCAGGAGAGAGAGGCAAGCTGTCAGTATTCAAGAGGCTCTGGGCTCAAGGAGAGAGTGGCATTGCTTCAGAGGAGGTGGGGACAAGGGGCACCCACCTGTCTTCCCCAGGATTCAAGTCTGGGAGTCCTGGTCTGGGTGGAAATCTCCACAGAAAGTGCCTTGGAGTTGCCTGAAACCTGCCAGGAGCTTTTGCAGCAAGAGAGCAATCTGAGCATGTGTTGCTGGACACCTACGAGTCGAGAACCCCAAGGGGAATGTTAGCAGAATGGAATCAGCCGGCAGAGAATCAGATAGTAAGAGAGGGGTGCAGGCCCCCACCAAGCTGAGGCTGAGCTTCTTGGTACCTTACTAGGAACACAGGCATGCTGCGTAGACTCTTTGTGGTGAGCCCAATGAGTCTGTTTTGGGGCAACCCTGCTAAAGTTGTCTACTACTCTGTCATCAAGCAGTTGTTGGCTTGCAGGGATACAGTGCCACGATTTGGATCACTGTCTCCACAGGCTATCTTTTAGTGACTTCAGAGAGAATCCTGGAAGTGGACTCTTTTTTTTTTTTCTATTGTTTGTTTTATCTCACAGATGCCCACCTGTTCTGCTAGGCTTTTTAGCACACTGGAGTGGGAGCCCTGGCACAAAAGTGAGTCTCCCAGAGCTTAGTTGAGCCCTGCTTGTTGGGCTCACCCCAGAGGATCTGACTGGCAGATCTCAGGTGGCCCAAGATTGTGGCTCCTAAGGCACTGCTGAGCATCCTCCATGCTTTAAATTTCACTGGAAGGAAAAGCGGGAATGTGAACCAGCCCTAGAGTAGATGTAAGTGCTGAAGGAAGGGAGCCAGAGGAAGGGTACCCATTTGACATGTCTGTAATGTGGATTGTTTGGCATGAGTTTGGTTCCATCTCATGAGTGTTTGCATGTGTGTGGTTTAGTAAATGCTTCATAAGAACCGGTTCCCCTTTGGGACATTGTCGCCTCCAGGGTCCTGTCCTTTGATGTATTTATGGGCCAAATCTCAAGTTCATTTGGTGGGACATTCTCCGCAGAGGAAGCAGAGCAGGAGTCTGGGCTTGGCATGTGCAACTCTGGTGAGGGCCCTGGGAGAAACTAGGCCTTCTCCCACATGTCCTCTTCATAGAACAGTCAGTTAGCTGAGGTCTGGCTCAAACCCAGGATCCTGCAAAGCTGGTTTGTTTTTATTTGTTTCCTCCAGACTCCCCCAAATGCAGTTACCACAAACTCAAATAAACACCTCCCTCATACCAGCCACCCTGTCCACTCTGAGGGCTCCTCTCCCCAGCTGGGCTGTGCTCCCTCATGGTGATTCAGGATGCCCCATGAGAGCGTTTAGGAATGAATGTGTAATCTCCGGGTAAGCTCCTCCAGGGAGCTGTCTGTGTGCAACAGCGATTATAATCGTCATCATCATCATGCAGGAGCGATTATAATAATGATGATAGCAAGCTGGGTGCTGGCTGCATGCCAGGCGGTTTTTAAATATTTTTATATGTGTAATTTCACTTAGCGTTCCACTGCTTTACGAGGCAAATGTTACGAGCGTGGTTTCCGTGTGAGGAAGGCAGGTGCTTAGCCTGGAGGGGCTGGGACCACGCCCTGCAGGGCCTGTCCCAGAGCATCCTGTAGCCTGACCTTCCTGGAGCTACTTCCTTAGCTCTCTAAAGCCACTGTATCATTATTGTGTTGTGTATATTCTGCTCATAAAAAATCATGTCCAGTACTTAGTGTGGAAAGTATAAGCAATGGAGACAGAGAGGGAGACAGAATCGTTAACAACCCTGATGGTTGGATTTTGCCACTGTTGGCATTTAGGTGAGCCTTTCACAGTCCTCACGAGGATGTGCTCAGTGTGAAAAGCTCTGTTATGTGTTTCCTGTGGGGTAGGCAAAACCCTGAAGCTGAGCCTGTGTGTGGCTCCCCAGGGTGAGCTGTCATCTTGCTGTGCTCCCTCTCACCACCCTGGGGCCCGATGTTGGTCTGAGAAGTCTCACTAGCGACTGACACGTTGATCAGTGTGGGGGACAGTTTTGGGACGCTGGCCATAGCCTTGAGGGGACCTTGCTCCTGTGAGTCTGGCAGGTTCCCCACTGTATGTCTGGTGCACACCATCTTCTTCCTAAGTAGGATGTTGCTGGTACCACTTGACAGGCTGCTGGACCACTAGAGGAGAATATTGGGGTGAAACAAGTTCCCTGGGAGGGAGTTGCTCTGCAAAGGAATTTTAGGGAAGTTTCATACTCAGTTCGGGTTAGACGTAACTGGGATAGTTTAGTGGTGCTCAGGGCAGAGGCTGCTCTCAGCTAGAAAGGAGGACACCCTGTTACTCTCCACCCCTGTGAGGTCACAAGAATGATGTTGGCAGCTATCCTTGCAGATCTGCCAGGCCTCCTTCACCCTTGGACAGAATCCCAGCAGTACTGACTGGGCCCTACAAAAAGGGGACTACTCTCCAAACCCGTACTGGTTCCCGAGAGCTGCTTCTTGGGGAGCTCAGGACTAGCAGATCCCGGAGGAACTGGACCTGGGGTTTCCACAGTGGCCTTGCTGGACAGCAGCAGGTCCTCGAGTATCTAGAATGTCCCAGGCTTGTTTCAGTGGGCTGAACACACAGCCATGGTAAAGCACACCAAATGGCAGGGATGGGCAGACACTACAGGAAAGTAGGTGTGGGGAGAAAGCTCCAGAGGCCTGGGGCCTGGGGTCATGGGCATTGCGACATTGCTGACCTGAGCACAGCTCTGAAGAAATAAGGTGCCCATCAGTATCTGGGGGATACTGAAAAAGGAGTAGCAGGGCCATGTGCCTCACCTGAACGGGGTGAGAGCAAGGCCAGGGCTAGTGTGAGGAGCAGTCTGGTCCTCTTCCCGCAGTGTGAATGGACAGGGAAGTTGGGTCTGCATCCCCCCACATACACGCAGCTCTTTGCAGAGTCCTTGGAGATACTCCTGGTTGTGGGGGGTATGATTCACAGTGTATACCCCTAGGATGGTCCCACCATGGTCAGATGTGACTGGAATATCCCTTCTGGTAGCCCAGAGCATTCTCATGTGGGCTTGGGTCACTCTGGGGTTATGGCCTTTGGCCACTGGGAGTTACGCCAGGCCTGGCCTCTCCGTGCACGTGTGCATATGGCTGTGTGTGTGACGAGCACTGCCATTCTCACCTCCTGTGGCCTCATCACCCCTCTGCTGTGTCTCACTATCTTTAGGAGAGTATACTACTGTGGAAAGGGGATCCAGGGTTCTTTGTTTTGTTGTTTTCTGTTAAAGTTTTTAAAATTGAGGTGAAGTTCACATACTATAAAATTATCATTTTAAAGTTTACAATTTGGTAGCATGTTGTGCAAGCAACTTCTATTTGGTTCTGAAGTGTTTTCCCTCACCCCAGTAGAAAACCCATGCTCATCGAGCGTCTCTCCCATTCCCCTGGCAACCACTGCCATGTGTACTATTCACCTATCATGCATGTTTATATCCAGGCAAGGTTTTAACTTTGCCTGTCTCTCTTGATGCCTGCCCAGCGACCTTGTGTAGCCTTCTATCTGCCTAGTTGTGTGCCCTCTGCCATTCATGTCCTCTGCCATGCATGCTTTCTGCCTGCCTGCCTAACGTCCCATGCCCGCTGTCTTCCCACTATCATGTGCCTTCTGCCTTCCCATGACCTCTGCCTGCCTCCCTGACAGCCTGTGCCCTCTGTCTTTTCAGCTGCTGACTACAGGTCCATTCTGAGCATTAGTGACGAGGCAGCCAGGGTGCAGGCCCTGGACCAGCACCTCAGCACGCGTAGCTATATCCAGGGGTACTCACTGTCCCAGGCAGACGTGGACGTGTTCAGGCAGCTCTCGACCCCTCCCGCTGATGCGAGGCTCTTCCACGTGGCCCGGTGGTTCAGGCACATAGAAGCGCTCCTGGGTGGCCCCTGTGACAAAGGCGAGCCCTGCGGGCTCCAAGCAAGTGAGTAACAGTGGCTTCTCCACCATTAGAACCTCTGCTTCAAGGTCCCTGGATATGTGGTGCCATGAGGCAGCAGATGCCAAGTGAGTGCCCCACTGCAGTGTCTCAGGCAAGCTACCCAGTGGGGCAGTTACCACACTTGCTGGGCCAGGGGTCGGATAGAATTGTGCCCTGTGAAGTTGGTTCTTCAAGAACAAAATACTTTTGCTGGCGCTGCAGAACTGCCCATGGTGGGGTCACTTGGGGACAATGTGACCTGCCAGGCTATAGGCTTCCAGCCTTGGGATTGGCTCACTGAGAACCTTGCCTGGCTCTGACTTCGCTTGGTTCTCTTCTTTATTGTTTCCATAAGTTTGCACAGTTTCCCTCCAAAGAGTAGAGTCATCGTATCCTAAAGCCATAGTAACTGGCACTGATACTTTTAGAAATTGGAAATAAGTTTCATTTCTGTGCTTTGAGACAAGGTCAGTGCATGACTTTCCCTGAAGCCAGCTGGATGAGGATGAGTGATCTGGAGGAGGCACTGCTAGAGAATCCCAAGCCCCAGTTCCTGGCAGTTTATCACTCTCTGAGAGTCCAAGGGCATGTCCTTCAATGACTGTCTAGGGCCGCTGAACACCTGGCCACTGTGGCTTTGTGTGCATTCCCTCCTTCACATGTGGGCTGACAGCTGTCTTCTGGCAGTCCTTACTGGTGACCTGGAGGCTTTCCAGACATGAAGTGAGGAATTTGGAACATGCCCAGGGCCTCCACCGTGGTCAAGCTTCTGCTAGGTCCCTCCCATTTCAACCTGGGCAGAGGGAGTACCAAGTCTCCTAGAGTCAGGGTGTATCTTGGTTTTCTAGAAAGTTTGGCAGCGGACAACCTCCTCCAGTACAGGCAGAAGGCCTTGCTTTATAGCTTGTTTCCTCCCCCGAGCAGTGCTCCTGCCCATGTGTCTAGTGTGGTGATCCTGGTGATGTCTATGGTGTCAGGTGCCTTCTTCAAAGGGTCAAGTTGTCCCCACTCCGTGCCCCAACTCCAGTGCACAGCATGGTGATTGACATCAGGGTGACTTGGGCACCACTGAGTACGGAGCCTTGACCCTGGCCTTGTAGCAACCTGGGTGGCTCCCTTCATGGCCTTAGAAGAGCAGTGCAGACCCTCTGCCACCTACCTGGGAGGTAAAGGGGACCTCGTAGACCTTTTGACCTGTGGAGAGGAAGGCTGCTAACAGCAGAGCCCAGTGAGGGTGTTGCCTAATGGGTGCAGGTTAGTGGAACGTTATGGCAGCACTAACAGAATTGTGATGCCTCCTCCAAAGTCCAGTCCCCTGATCATGAAGCCCACATGTGTCCAGGAAGGACATGAGTTAGGCCAGTTGGCTGCTGAGCAGATCCCTCAATGAAAGTGAAGTTTGCGCCTGGAGCCTGGGCCTGCCACTTACTTTCCAGTGGCTTTGGGCAGGGCCCAGACCCTCAGAGTCTAGTGTCCTCACCTACGCCCCTGAGTTGACTGTAGCTGTGTAGCTGCCTCCATATAGCTGTGAGAATCACAACAATTGCCCTGTTGTGCTAAAATCCTTTCCAACCCTTCCAGCCTCTGTCCTTGACACCAAGTGAGACAGTAGGAGACCATTCCCCACTGACTCTTCTGTGCATTGTAGTGTCTTCGCTTCCCTCTTGCCCTCTGTGCACATTCACTGACTGCTCCTTCTTGCTCAGTCCATCTGTGTCCTTTTTCTAAGTTGAGGTCCTCAACAGCTGAAGGACGCTCCCAGACAGGGAGAGTCATGGTGATCCTCCTTTACCCTCTTAGCAGTCTTCCCGTGAAGCCAGACCCCTTCCTGCCTGGCTGTGTCCCTGCTCCCTCTGCCCATTTCCCACCTCATCAGCCTTCTCTGCAGCTACAGAAGGAGGGCCACTCATTCCCAAGGCCTTGAACCTCTTGGGCAGCCCCTACCTGGACCTGGGATTCAGTGCAGGAAGGCTTTAGGCATCCCCTTTACTGAGGAAGGGCAGAGGTCTGCCAGACCCAAGACCACATCCTAGCATGATGCAAGTTCAGTGTCACTCCCAAGCAGGTGACACTCAACTTCGTGATGGAGTATTTCTGTGCAGGAACTCCCCACCCTTTGTGAGGTTCTTCAGGAGCTGTGTCTGGTGACCACCCAGTTCTTTCCCTTTCAATTTTCCTATCCTATTTGAAAGTTGAGTCTGGTCTGCCATGTAGAGCTGTTCTGTTGGTGCTGTTTGATTAGGGACAGTTTCTCATGGTATCTATGTGTCCGGACAGTGCCTAGCGGGAGTGCAATGGGATACCTGTCTCAGAAGAAACCCAAACAAAGTCTGACACTGGTGGGGGCATGGATGGGACCATCAGGTCCTGGAGCATCAGGCAGGGGCGGAGGACTTGGTGGAAGGTATGGTTGACTGTGAAACCAAGGCCATTGTGTCACCTCTCCCAATATTTACTTCCCTTTTGCATATCTGAATTCTGTCTGCCAGAAGTCCTCGAAGCCCGTTATCAGCTGTAGGGCTGGCAGCCTGTAAGGGAATTGGCAAACTGAGCGTGGCTGGGTGTGCCTCGGGTCACCCCGGTGTGCTGCGAGCAGCACGTGCCTGTGCAAATCTGCGCTTTCAGTCCTCAGAATGGCAGCACGCAGCAGCGTCCCTGATCGTTCAAGAGGACAGCAGCATCTTTTGTCATAGGGCCTCAAAGAGGAAGGAGAATGACAGAACCCCAAAGTGACAATTGCACACTATCAAATTGTAGAATGCGGTTTTCCTTTAAGCAGATTTGATGGTTTTAAGTGAACTTTAAGAGTGTACTTGATCTTACTGAACACTTGGTGTCCAATTAAGCATTTGCGATTTTCCACAATCAGAATCTATGGCCACCTGTGGTCATGCTGGAACTCACGTGCCTGCAGGAAGGAGCTCAGCTGAGCTGTCAACTGCCTCCCTCCATCTCCCCCATCACAGAGTGCTGCCTCCCATTCCGCCCTTACCCTGCTAGTTATCAAGTGTCCTCCTACCTGGCTAATGTGGCCTAGGCAAGGGTAGAGACCGGAGCAGACTGCTCTGTAGTTCTCAAAATGGGAATTAGCAGGCAATTCACTGGCCCCATTCAGTAGACTCAAGGAGGGTCTGGACATGGTCTCACCTGTGGGCAGACACCCCCACACCCAGCATGAGAGGCAGAGGCGGCGGGAGACAGGAAACAAGCTGTCTGGAGAGCAGGGAAGACAGGCAGGAAATTGTGAGCACTGAGACCTATCCCTGGTGCGGGTCTCCTCTGTGGCTCAGCAGAGGTGAGCAGGGACTTGCCGGGCACCACATAGCATTGCAGATACATAAGAATCTGTGCCCCAGGAGGCTTGGGGACCTGGCACACAGGTGTGTAGAGTACAGCGAACCCAGGGCCCAACTCTGGAAAGGCAGAGGAGAGAAACTGCATTCCTCTAAGGAGGCGGGTGGGTGACCCCAGCATAATAGGGTACAGGAGCCTGCCTGGGGCAATTGGGAAGCCTTCAGTAGTGCTCTGTGATCAGCTTTCTGAGACAAACTGTGGGGTGTGAAAATGACTTTATGGTCTCTCCTGGCCTAGGGACAGTCGTACCTCCCCAGGGCTGTAAGATTCACAGACTGCAAGGACAGCATTTCACTGGCCAGAGGCAGGTCTGTCTTAGTGGCAAGGGCCCATGGACCCAGGACATGTGCCAAAAAGATTGTGCCACGTGGCGGCCCAAGATCAGGGACTCCCTGGAGAAAGGCACTGGACTTTGGGGCCTACCTGAGCCAGTAAGGACCAGCTTGGCGGAGTGAGAGGGAGGCACAGAGTTTGCTTGGCTACAGGGTCAGCACTGGCAGCCAGTCACTGGCACCTGGAAAGGCAAAATTAGGGGCCAGAGGTTGTTCTCATCCTGACCTGCTGTCACCACGAGGCACGACTGTTTGTGCCCTGACCCCTCGCCTCTATTGCAGCTGTAGGCTTGAAGGTGACCTGTGTCCCACAAACTGTCCACAACTGACCTTGTGCAGAAAAGGGCAAGATAGGGGCAGCCAGGGTTGCGACATCACAGCCCCAGTCACAGTGCAGCAGCTGTGGGATCAGGGAGCACTGCACTTGGCCTGACCTGCGAGCCATTGACCACACTGCATGGCAGTGGAGGGTGCCTGTCTAAGGGGCAGTGGGACATGTTTAGTCGTCGTGTGGGCATTCCTCAGTCATGCTGGAGGTTCATGCCACCACACAGTACGGGAGCAAAGCCAGACTCGTGTTGCTTAACATTGCAGTAAAAATCTCAGTTCCTTTGTAGAAACCAGGTCTCACAATATAGTGGTGACTGTTTGTGGGTGCTGCATGTGACCCATCTACTCTGCCTCCAGGTAAAGGCCGGCGAGTGCAGCCTCAGTGGTCCCCTCCAGCCGGGACTGAGCCATGCAAGCTCCGCCTGTACAACAGCCTCACACGAAACAAGGTAAGGAGGGTCAGGCAGCATGTGTGTTTGCAGTGCACCCAGGAGTCCAGGCATCTTCTATCCCTGCCAAGAGCAAGTTGTCTGATCACTGTGGGCTCCAGAATACCCTCAATCCAGGTTCAGGATCCTTCTGTTATTTCCTGTGCTGTGGCCTCTAATACAGGCAGAGCTATGCTCTGAAACTCTTGACACCATGCATGATGCCTTCTGGATGCCTGCCTGCCAGCACTTGGCATGAACTACCTTGCTGGTCTAGCTGGCGGCGCCTGTGGCTGAGTGCTCAAGTCATTCACAGCTGGGCCAAGTGCTGGCACGCTCTCAGGGCACAGGTGCAGCAGGCATTGCTGTGAGCTAAGCAGAACAGGCACGGGCAAACCTGCCAGGTGTTCTTGGAGCCAGCAGAGAAGGCAGGTCTGGCTGCTCACTGAGCCGGCTCTGCTTGGTCTGTCTTGCTCAGGCTGTGGCAGTAGCTCCTGAGGTTTCAGAAGAGGTTCCAGCCCTAATAAGTTGCATTATTTTTAATCAGCAAGGTACTTAACAGGCCAGGGGAACAGGTATGGGGCAGTTCATTGTCTCTGTATGAAACTCTTTGATCACAACTGCCCCAAGAGGTCTGAAAGTGTTGGGACTAACTGGTCTCCAACCTCGACTCCCCTAGGAGGGACAGACCCTGGCCACTGGCCTTCAGCCTCTGTGTTTTTCATGGAGAAGAGAGCAGTGGTGTTGGCCCCCTAGGAGCATAAGCACTTCACAAAGAGCAATAACTGTTAGCTGTGATTGTTAAATAAATGGCATTTCCACAAGACGAAGAAGTGTTATTCCCTTTACTAAAACTCTTCAAAGAGGGGCAGGATCCCAGGGATAAAGGACCTTGAGCTGCCAGTGCTCAAATCATAGACTGCACCGAGGATGCTGTCCCTAGACCCCTGCCAGACCAGTGTGACTTTTTCAGTGAAATGAAACAGTTCTTAGTGAACCCATTGGTACAAAACAGAACAAGCCAGTGTGATGTTTGTTACTGCTTTTGGTGCTCCTGTACAGTGTTTCTGGAATTTCTTGTGATCGTCCTTCCTTCGTTTCTAACAAGGACGTGTTCATACCTCAAGATGGGAAAAAGGTGACGTGGTACTGCTGTGGGCCGACTGTCTACGATGCATCTCACATGGGACACGCCAGGTAGGGTGTGAAGCTCTGAGTAGTCCTCGCTCACTGCCAGAAGATGAAGACAACCCAAAAGGAAAATGGCCCAGAACCCTGTGGCTGCTATCCCCAACATTTCCCTCACCTCCCCAGCTCTGAGGGTCCCTGGTGGGGCTGGGGGCAAGTTGTCTGGACACACCCGAGGCTGGCTGGGCTCTGCCCCCCTCTAGGTGCTGTGGGTGTGGCTCACCAAGAGTAGATGGCTACTGGGATAAAGGCTGCAGAACTCTTGTACAGTGTAAGTTGAGTTTCCCTCATCACAAATGCTTGGGGCCAAAAGTGTTTTGGATTTTATTTTTTTCTAATTTGGAATTCTGCAACATTTAGAATATTTTTATGTGTACTCATGCACATAGGCTGAAAGCAATTTCATACAATATTTTTAATAATTTTTTGCCTGACACAGAGGTTCATGGTGTAGGATTTTCTACTTGTGACATCACAAGAACACTCAAAAGAACTTGGGATTTCCCACTAAGTGCAGTAGGTCATGCCTGTGTCCTTGACTGCTTGAGAGGCTGAGGCAGGAGGACCATGAGTTTAAGGCCAATTTGAGACCCTGTCTCAAAAATATTTTTTCTGTTCAGTAAGGGTTGAACCAAGGGCCTTCAACTTGAGCTTCATCCCCAAGCCATATATATATATATATGGTTTTATTAGTTTTGTTGTTGGTTGGTTGGGATTTTGTTTGTTTGTTTTGTTTTGTTTTTTGAGACAGGGTATTACCACGTAGTTTAGATTGGCCTTGAATTCACTATGTAACGTAGGCTGACCTTGAATGTGCGGCAGTCCTCGTCTCAGCCTCCCAAGTGCTGGGATTATAGGCATGTGCCAATCACACCTGGCTTTATTTTATATTTTGATAACATGCTCTTGCTAAATTGCTGTGTTGCCCAGGCTGGGCTTGAACTTGTGATACTGCCTCAACCACCCAGAGTACATGCTCCACCACACCCAGCTTCCAAAATAAAATTTTTCAAAGGACTGAGGGTGTGGCTTAGCGGTAGGCCCTGGGTTCAGTCCCCTGAATGACCAGACAAAACAAAGCAAACACACCTTGGGAGCATTGTGGGTTTTAAGATTAGGGATGCCCTGCCTGTAAATGTCATAGTTGCAGCACTGAGCTTGTTTATACAGTGTGTACTGATCATAAATGTGTTCTTTCATTGCTTTAGGTCCTATATCTCTTTTGATATCTTGAGAAGAGTGTTAAAGAATTATTTCCAGTATGACGTCTTTTACTGTATGAACATTACAGACATTGATGATAAGGTAAAAAAAAAAAAAAAAAAAAAAAAATTAAGAGCCAGGCATGAGCCGGGCGTCATGGCACACGCCTTTAATCCCAGCACTCGGGAGGCTGAGGTAGGAGGAGCGTTGTGAGTTCGAGGCCAGCTTGGGCTACAACGCGAGTTTAAGTCTGGTCTGAGCTACATAATGTGACCCTGCCTCAAAAAACCAGGGCTGGGAGTTTGGCTCAGTGGCTTAAGTGCCTGTCCTGGCAGGCGCGAGGTTGTGAGTTTGATCCCTGGTGAAAAAAAAAAAAAAAAAAAAAGAGCCAGGCTTGGTGGCACAAGCATGTAATCCCAGCAGTTGGGAGGCTGAGGCAGGAAGATCCCCCTGAGTTCAAGGCCAGCCTGAGATGATACATAGTGAGTTCAAGGCCCACCTGAACTAGATAGCAAGACCCTGTCTCAGAAAACCAAAAAAATTTATTCATTAAAATACAAGTAGCTGCCATGTGTGGAGATAGAACTTTCAGAGGAGTAGATAAAATGTCAGACTTGAGCTCAGGGCTGACTTATAAACATTATATGAATCCCCTCAGTGAAGTGGTTTTACAGTTTATGAAAATGTAGGGTCATTTGCACATATGTATAGATGCCGCTGGAAATCCACACGTTCAAGGACTGCATTGGTTAAGTGTCCACACCCCTGAGACCTTAGGAAGCAAGGCCAGCTCTGTGTGGCTCTGTCGGGAAGCTGGCCCATAGCTTGCTCCTTGGGCATCCAGAAGTTCACGGTAGACCTCAGAACTGCTGAGCAGGTGGGAGGTAGAGGGCAGTGTTATATTCCGTGGAGCTACGCAGGCTCGGCGCTGTGCCTGTCCCTGCACCACCCCATCCCCACGCAGTTGCTGAGGTGAGAGCACCATGGTGCATGTGACTGGGAGTGACTCTGAGTGTGGCTTGGTCTCCTCCCTCCGTAGATCATCAGGAGGGCCCGGCAGAACTACCTGTTTGAGCAGTATCGGGATCGGAAGCCCGCAGCCTCCCAGCTCCTGGAGGATGTTCACGCTGCCCTTAAGGTGAGCCCTTCCCTCTGGCCTAGACACTGCACCCCTGTATCCCTTGTCCCTACTCAGGACTTTCAGTTACTATCCCAAAGGTGATGTCATTGTCCCCTGGGTGGCCTGTCTGGGAAGACCCTCACAAAGCTGTGCCCAAGCTGATTCCATCAGGAATACTGGTGTCTCTGTAGGTGTGCCGCCGCCCGCCCCCCAAGTCTGTGAGAAGGTCACCAGGACATGTGCAAGGGCATGGTGTAGATGTCGGTGGCATTTCTGCCATTTACAGGTGTCTGACCCGCTAATCTCAGCTCTTGAAAATACTTCACTGTATCACTCTCAAGTCCTCAGTGTCGAGATCACAACCAATCTGATACTTCTAATCAAAAGCGAAAGCTGTACTAAGCTTCTTAAAGCCATTATTATGTTCCAAGTACTATAAATTTTCAGGAACGTTAAGGAAATTAGTTCTTGCCAATTTAATAATTTCACTCGGAATAAGCATTATAAATGTATCGTTCTTCATATTACGTAGTATGACTAATAGGTCATTTTATTCTCTTTAATAAATACTGGTTTCCTTTAGTAATCACTGGTATGTTTATGGTATTTTATCTCGAAGAAAGAAGAGGTATGAAGTTAGAGAGTGGCTGTCTTGCAGGCCCACAAGGCTTGCTGGATGCACCACCTTGCTTTCTCCACAAAGCAGAGTAGCAGTACTTCTGTCACCCCCATTTTGCATGAGTGAACCAGTCTCAGCACAGTTATGTAGCCTGTCCGGTCGCATGGGAGAGGGGTAGTTCTGGTTCTGCCCGGGCTGGGGCTCAGGTCTCATCTACCTTGACTCAGCTCCATGAACCGAGTTTCTGTGCAGTGTCTAACAGGTGCGATGTGTGCTTATGGTTGTAGCCGTTTACAGTGAAGTTACATGAGACCACCGATCCCGACAAGAGGCAGATGCTGGAGCGAATCCAGCACGTAGTGGAGCTGGCCACAGAACCACTTGAGCAAGCTGTGCATGCCGGCCTTTCCAGGGAGGAAGTGGACAGTCTTGCCCAGGTGAGCTCTTCATGTGTCCTGATGACCCTCCTGTGTAGGACAGCATGCTCAGTCCTGGATTGTTTGCATCTTGCAGTTGAATGCCCTGGCCGGCAGCTGTGTAACTCCTTGGTGACTGGTGCCCCCATTCTTCAGTGGCTTAGTCAGTGCCCCCTCCCACCCCACACCCTGCAACCCCATTTCCTGGTTTCAGAGCTCAGGGCCACTGCAGTGGGACCTGGGATCCTCTGGGATCCCACCTTGGTGCTACTTCCCCACTCTCATTTGGAATGAGAGCAGCAGCCTTCTGGTGGCATTAATTATTCCAGTGGACGCTTCTCGGTGTTTCTTAGTGGCAACAGTTGGAGAAAGAAGAGCCAGGTTTGAAGTTGAAGTGAGCAGCCACTTCATGGGTACCTGCAGGGCTGGGCTGTCTCACTGGCATGTTCTCCAGCCGCGGAAGATGTCATTCAGACACTTGACAGTGTGTGTTCAGCCCTGTTCCTCCAGGCCTTTCCAGCCACCTAAACACAGCAGGGTTCTTCTCCTTTCCACCAGCGCCCCCTGCTGGCAAACTCGTTGGAGATAAATTGAGCTCGCCTATTAGGAAACAGTAGGAGATTCATTTTTTTGAGGGGGGGGTGATAATCTTTTTTATTTTAATTTTAATTTTTTTTTATTTAAGCGAAAAAAACCCAGAAAAAGACATATAAAACAAAGACAACAAGCAAAAGAGACAAACAAACGACTAGGGTAAATACACAACAGTAACATTGCAGGTTTACAAAACTGAATGATAGAAACTTGACAATGGTTGCAATATTGCGTATCGTTATCTTCAAAATGGTTACTTACATTAACAGATATAGACATGTAAAATTGATCTAATCATATGAGTATTAATTATTCTTTCTCAATAACGAATACATTCAGCAGTGTGTTCATTTTAGTTATCTTACATATACATATATACAGTTCTATATCTTTTCCTCCTCCCTTTTCAGTAGGAGATTCATTTTGCAAGCGATCATGCCAACTCCAGGACATAGCAGCATCAACCTTGTCAGTGTCCTGTGTCCACTACCTCTCCCTGGCCCCTGTCCCCCACCTCAGTGTGCCATTTTATCTTTCATTGTCTTTTTTGTTGTTGTTTTAACTCCTGAGTTCCCACATAACAGATTGGCTGGTGTGGCTGTCTCTGAGCCATGTGCTAGGACGTTGTGCTTCATGTGGGCCTTATTCCTGAGACAGGCCCTGCGCAGCACTGTTCCTCCCGCAGTGTGTGCCTGGGGCTGAGCCGCTCACCTGTGCCTCTGGGACCTGCTGTCAGGCTTCCTAGTCACCCGCAAGTCTGCCATAAAACATTTTCCCCAGTTGTTCCTCTAATATCCTTTCTTAAAGGAATTATGGTGGAACATACCTACATAACATGAGAGTTACCATTTTAACCATTTCCAGGACATTAGACACATTCACATTATTATGTGGCCATCTCCACCATCCATCTCCAAAACTGTATCATCTTCCCAAAATAGTCCAAGATCAAGGCTTCTGATTGGAACAGAGTGCTCTAGCTCCATCACCCCTGGCAGAAGGAAGGGCAGGAGAGTGCATTGCCGTTGAGATAGACTATATTCCTAAGGGTGGGGCTCTCAGATTTAAACATCTCCTGTTAGGCCCCACCTCCTAGGACTATCGCATTGGGAATTAAGTTCTCAGCGCATGAGTCTTACAGATCAAAGCAGGCAGACTTTGTTTTCATTAAGAAAAACAGAGCATACTGATATATTTTAGGATGTCGCCTCTCCCAGCTGGGCATAGTGGCACCACATACTTGTAATCCCCACACTCAGAGACTGAAGCAAGAGGATCACAAGTTCAAGCCTAGCCTGGGCAAGTTCGTGACCCTGTCTCAAAAATAAAGTCTAGGCATGTAGCTGAGTACAAAGACCTTGGGTTAAATCCCCAGTGCCATCAAACAAACAAACAAAAATGGTTCTTCTCCCTTCCTGCTGGAAGCGTGAGGACATAGTTTTCTCTATTTATCCTGATGACCTGGTCACCCTTCTGGGAGGACAGCTCACAATAGTGACCCCCATGACAGGGCCTCCTTGGAGATTTTAACTTTCAGGCATGGCATCCTGAGGCCTCAATACAATAATTCCCCTGGCAGAGTTGTAGCTTTCCTGCCCCACACTGAGCCTGCAGAAGTTCCTGCTCCTGAGTCTGTCCAGGAAGCTTCACTTCTCTGTGCTCCCTCCTCTCTGTGGTTGGGGCTGCAGTTTGCCATGCAACTTCATCTCTCTACAGTTGGGGCACAGTCTGCCATATGACCACACTTCTCCAGGCCTAAGAAGAGTGTTGCATGTTCTGTGTTCATCTCTTTACCTTGTTAGTCTGGAGGGGCAACTTCTTGGCCTGTCCCTAGAAATATTCACGGCTGGCTGCCTGGCACTGGCCTGGGATTCTGCATGCCACCACCTTTCCCAAGGAGGCCAAACTGCTGACCTCTGTCCTTCTTCTTCACTTTGGTGGCCCGTGATTTTGGAGTGGCTTGTTACCAGCACGTGCCTGGAGTACCCGTGTGAAATCCCACCTTGCCCTCTGATGCTTGGACTCTGCCGAGCTACCTGTCAGACTTGCTGTAGCACCACTGCTGTCTTGGTTTTCTTTTGGCCTTCATGTGGTTACCATTGCTGTTGGTTCACTCCTTTCATGTGCCAGGCTGGGCTCCTCCCCAGCCTGCTCTTTACCTCTCAGCTGTGACATAGTACCATGCATGCATAACTGAGCCACCTGAACTTACACTACCTTTTTCTCAGCAGTACAGTGTCTTATGACTTGCTGTTAGTCACCACTCTGATTTCATCTTTGTTTCTCTGAACATCTGGCCGTGCTGTTTTTCCTACGCACCTTAGAACTCTCACATCAGAAGCCTTTCAGGTGTTGTCTCTGCAGACGCCTCTCATGGTTGCTCATCCTTGGGTATATGGTGACTTTAATTAGGATTTTATTCTTGCTGAGTCATGGTCTGGCAGTCCATTCAGAGCCACCCTTTGGAGGTTTCTGTGCCTGCAGTTGGGGCAGGCCCTGTGTCTGCTTTCTAGCAGTGATGGACAGACAGCCTCTGCCTTCTTGGGATGTATGCTGAACCTTTTCTGCTTGTGTCCCCTGGTGCTCCAGTGGAGAAGGATCAGAGCATCCTATGTGCTTGCCTTGCCAAAGTCCAGCCACGTTTTAGCCAGTTGTGCTATGTTGACCAGGAGCTGTTCGCAGAGCATGTATCATAGCCTGACCCATGCAGTACCCTCCTCCCCTTCTTGCCAGCATGCTGGCTGTTCTGTCCACCCTGTGTGTCCTCGTTCTTTGCTGGATCATCTTCCTGCACTTTCTCTCTCACCTTTTATTCCTCCTACGCATAAGCAGACTGCCTGTGTGACCCCACATGCCTGTTACTGCTCAAACTAAAAAGCTAAAAACTCCAGATTCTTCCAAGAGAGATTGAGGACAGGTGTTTCTCCAGTCTGATGAGAACGCAGTTGGAATATGTTTCTTAGTGCCAGTGGATATGGTGAAGGGGTCAAGGGACACAGGGCACACTCAAGGGGCACCATTACAGTGAGCTGGTCACGTAAGCATCACTGCTCCCCCAGAGATGGTGACTCCTCATGGAACCCAGCCATGCATGTCTTTGAGTTCAGGACCCTGAATGGCTCACGCCACCTGCATTACATATATGTGCCCATGGGAAACCACACATTGGATGTTCTATTTTCTTTTAGGTATTGATGGAGGAGGCCAAGGACTTGCTCTCTGACTGGCTAGATTTCACATGTGGCAGCGAAGTGACTGACAATTCCATTTTCTACAAACTACCCAAGTTCTGGGAAGAAGAATTCCACAAAGATATGGAAGCACTGAACGTGAGTGTCCTGGGTTGCCTCGTCCCGGCTCTCTCAGGTCACAGGCTTTAGTTTCCACCTTCCTGTTCTGGTAAAGCCAGAAACCCTCGTGTGATCCACAGTATATTCATTCTGTAAGCTCAGTTAACTTAAGTGGCTAAGTCAGTGTTGAACTTAAGCAGGAGGAGAGGGCTTTTTTTTTTAATGTAGAATTTTCACCTTCATCACCTCCATGCCTAGCACATATGGATGCCCAGAAGATAAATCAGAACTCTGAGGGTGGAAGACTATTGCAAGGCAAGTCCTTATTAGAATCATCATTATTGCTTCCTGATGCCTCTGGTAGGGAGGAGGAAAGAAAAGACTGGGGGGTTCCCGCAGATCCCCAAGCATGTCAAGGACAGGGAAGAAGTAGGTCTTTCTGTGAACTCATCCTGGGGACAGCTGTGCCTGAGATTGACCTTGTCATTTGCATTTTGCAAACCACAAGCCCAAGACCCAGCTAAAGCCACTGGCCCAGGGTCACAGGTAGATTGTGGGGCAGAGACACTCTGGTGAGCCCCTGTCCTAGAGCAGCCCAGTGGTCAGCATGTGGGGCGCCCATCCAGCCCAGGCCCAGTATAATCGTTTATTCCTTAGACCATGCAGGGTCCTTGTTTTGTAAATTGGCGGCATCATTTTCTTGGACCATGTTCACAAGAAGCAAAAATGTTGAGAAGGACAATGCTGAGCCCCTCCTGTGTCACCCACAGGTCCTCCCTCCCGATGTCTTAACCCGGGTCAGCGAGTATGTGCCAGAAATCGTGGACTTTGTCCAGAAGATTGTGGACAACGGTTATGGGTAAGCACAGGTCAGGGCGTCTCTCTGCCTCAGCCACTCACCATTCCAGGGGGAGCAGCTCCCCAACTTCAGATCCACAGTGCAGGGCCACTTATGTTCCAAGGTCACTGACTAGGTTGACCACACGTTCATGCTCACCCCCAGCAAGCGCTTTGCTTTGCACTTAGCTTCTGGTGCTGTTGCCATCATTTTAAGATTGTTTTAAAACAAATCCTTTGCGTTTTTTATTTCATAGTACCTACCATGGTAATAGGTATCTAATCATGCAGATGATGCCAGAAGTAAGAGGGCACAGGTGACCCACATTCCAGCTTGTCCCCCAACAGTTTTCCTCTTGCCCTCTGGCTGAACCCAGGGCTGAAACACTTGCATCTGGCTGGTTAGCACCTCTAGATGGGTCTAAAGCTCTGTGAGAATGCCCCTGGAGAGACTCGGCCCAAAATCTAGGAAACTAGGCCATTAAGGCCATGGATAATAGTCCCAGAGCAGCATGATGAGGAACATGGACACTGTGGGGCCTTTGGAGACATCAACACCACTCGCACTCTTAAGATTGTGCATTCTGGTGTGTTGTTCCCAAGAGTGTATGCATTTCTTCAGAGTCCTGCTTGCTATGATTTTAATGCCCACATCATCCTGCACTGGGTGTCCACTCCAGCACAACCACAAGAGACACTTCCCTCACCTTGGAAGCTAGTGTTCACAAAAGGAGCCCCTGATGGGAATATAGCCAAACCTAGGTGTCTTCATTACTTTTTTCTTGTTGCTGAGACAGAATGCCTGATGCCCAAAATTAGGGAAGGAAAGGTTTATTTCTTACAGTTCTTGGGGGTTTCAGTTCATACTCAGTTGGCTCCAAGACAGCATGGCGTGGCAGAGCAGCCATTCATGGCTGCCGCCAAACAGCAAGGCGAACTGGCAAGAGAGCGAAGCCACGCTTTCCTCTCGCCCTTACACTGTATGTCAGCTCAACCCCTGAGCAGGTGCAGCACTCATATCACCAATCCCAGTGCTAGACAACAAGCCAATCACAAACACCTGACTCAGCCCCGTCCATGTCATGATTACATGAGACTTGGCGGGGTCACAGGACCATACCCATAACACTGGGTCTCTGTGGGCAGCACTCATGCACTACCTGTTCCATCCTACTCAAGCAGGGCCCCTGCGTGTCAGTGGGGGCCCTGGGCCCAACCTCGGGTTGCTTCCCTTGCCATCTAGCTACATAGACTAGCTAGAGTAAGGACTGTGTGCTTGGTCCCTGCATCAGCACCAACTCTGAAGGGATAGTGCTGCCCCTCTCGCCTCTTAACCCAGGTCACTGCCAGGCAGCATGAGATTGTAGCCAGCTGAGCTGCATAGATAAGCCTGGGTCAGGAGACCTGGAGGCTTCTGGAGAGTTGTGGCAGGGCCAGCAGGTGATGGAGTGCAGACTCAGAGGGAGATAGGGGCATGCCACACAGGGCAGTGTCATCACCAGGTAAGGCCAGGCTAGCACTGCATGGCCACAGGACACCAGGCGGGACATGCTGTCAGGTAGTAAGGAAGCCACCTTCATTGTGGGAGGCGGCATCTTTGCTTCACTCAGCCCACACAGCTACTGTGGGTTCAGGACATCCACAGGGAGAGCAGGGGAGAGACTTAGGTGAGCCTTGCACCTTGTGACTGTCCAGCCTCCAGTGATTTTCAGGTTGTGAGTTCAGTTGCCAGTACCAAAATATCAGGCCCTGATCTCTGATGGTCTAGGGCTTATATGAAATAAGCAAGCAGGAAATACAAAGGCAGAATGGCTTGTCAGTTGGGGATTGGTTTATACAATGTGCATCATAGTGACCAGCTGTGCCTCACAGTGACCAGCCATTTGTAAGAGACAGAAGCAATCAGAACTGGAACAGAAACTATCTATCACTTGGGCGACTTAAGAAACTGAAGTATACTGTCTGGGGTGGGGGGGGGCACTTTCTGCTATACCATTAGAGCTCCTGGTTTCTCTGTTGTTTTCTAGCTATGCATCAAATGGGTCTGTCTACTTTGACACAGTGAAGTTTGCTTCCAGTGAGAAACACTCCTATGGGAAGCTGGTTCCCGAGGCTGTTGGGGACCAGAAAGCTCTTCAGGAAGGGGAAGGTAAATACACAACACAGTGCATGAGTGAGGATTTCTCCCTCACACACGGCCTGGGCAGGGTTTATCTCATGGCCACCACGGGTGTCCTGAGCCACCATGGGTGTCGCTGGCGTTCACTGAGAATCGTGAAGTTTCTTCAGAGGGAATTTTAGAAGTTTTCCACTCGAGATATGTGCATTGCTTCTTAAGAAACAAAGAATCGAGAGACCATTGTGCATCCTGCCAGGCATAGCGCCCCCAGGGTGTCGATTCTCGGGGATGCTGTAATTGTTTATGTCAGGTTAGGGTGGCCTGGTGGACTTGGGTGTGTGCAGAGTGACTCGTATTTGATAATCTTGATCCAGATAGTTTAAGGATAGAGTTAAATTTTTTGTAGGCTGAGCAGAATCACATTTGAAACTTTCATAAGCATTTTCTCCATACTTTTCCCATGAGTGGGCATAGGGACATACCTATGGAGTCCAAGGTTGGAGAGGTCGCTGCAGGGTGGGGATTGCTGTCACATCAGACAGTATCCTCCTGCCTCCATGTTTCTTAGAGGCAGTTTTGTCATTAAAATGCACATTTCGACCAAATACTTGCACCTTTAGGGCTCTATTTTTGAAAATCAGAGTCTAAAACCAAGCAAGACAATATAGACCCTTCAAAAAGCCTGAGCCAGCTTAACAGCAGAAATATCAGCAGAGTTTCAGACTCCTGTGTTCATTTGTAGATGTGAAACAGATAAGTTCATGGTGATAAAGAACCTGTCCGCCAAGAGCACTCAGCCACAGACCGCCCCACATGCCAGGAGCCAAAGAGTCCAGCACACCTGTATTTGTACACTTCGCAGAGTGGGTAGTTGTAGCAGGCCAAGAATTAATCAGGGCATGAAAGGTTTGGAATACAGTTAACAGGTGTGGTCTAAGATTCCTTTTAAGCACCTCGACCACATGTCAGACTACAGAAGGCAGTCTGTGCAATCCCAAAGAACTGCTTTCATGGAGACCAGGTTCTCCTAGCACAGTGCAGTTGGGTGAGCTGCTGACTCCAGGGCACCTGTGAGATTTACAGACCCATCTGGAGGTTTATGCTTCTGAGTCCCTCAAAGGTAGGGAGGGTTCAAAGCTGGATGGCAGCCAAAGCATTCACAGCCTTAGAGGGTGCCCGAGCACCAAGTGGGTGTGACTGTGAATAAACAGAGGAGGAAGTACTGAGCCAGGCAGTCAGGCATAAAGTTAGAGCAGGAAAGCACCGAGTGGAGAGGAAGAAATAAAATTAAAGGCAGATTTATGTGATGGAAATAATTTAACAAGCCAAAAACTGGTTCTTCACAAAGATTAATAAAGTAGTAAAACTTGCAGCCTATAGAATGGAAACAGAATAAACATGTAGCTATAAGACAGTTTTATAAATCTTGAGAAGAAGCCGGGGCAGCATGCTGTGGCAGTGTGGATATACAGAGAGAGACAGACAGGCCCAGCATAGGAGGCAGGGGTGAAGAACAGCAATTGGGTGTGCAGAAAGTAAGTTCTGGAGTGGTGAGAGCCCCTGGCATTTGACTCTTGCTGTTGGATCCCATCTGGCTGTCCTTTTTCTTAATTCTTGGACCTTGATTCTTGAACTTGTTGTATCAAACTAACCTTAGAGTTAGGGTTCAGATTCTGGAGACAGTAAGCATAGAGCCCAGTGTGCCCATAAGGACATTGCCTTGGGACACCATCAGACCTACTAAAGCAGTTTGGTATGGTTTTTTCCTCTATGCTGTCCCTGCCACTGACATCTGGGAACTTAGCACAGAAGGGGCAGATGATACCAGGCATGCGGTCCCGGGGTAGCCTGCTCACTCCTCCATGTAAGCTTGCGTATGTAGTCAGGAGGCACTCACGCCGGGGAAGCCAGGTCACAGCAGCTCCTGATGGGAGCCTGACCTTGCAGTGAACACCTTGCAAGCCTGTGAGGTTGCAGGAAATGAGACCAAGAAGGGATTGTGTGATTTATTTCTCTAAAAAATTTGAAGCAGGGCCTGGGGGTGTGGCTCAGTGGTAGAGCATCTGCCACGCACGCACCAGGTTCCAGTCTCAGTACTCAAAAAAAAAAAAAAAAAAAAACTGGAGTAAACATCAAACAGTGACATCTTTGTTATAAATTTTTTCATTACTTTTGAAAATAATCAGATACAAACATTTATGGGTAAGTATATTCAGCAGAGTAACAAAAATCTATCCATTACCTGACAAGTAAAGGGTGGCTAAAAGAGAATGTCATGGAGCCATGCCAAGTATGGTTCTGGACATCGCTGGTGGCAGAGTGGCAGGAGACAGACAGAAACAAGGGTGGGGTCTGTCCTGTGTGCTGTATGTATCTGTTTGGCTGGAAGATTTTTTTTTTTTAAATCTGCAAATCACTACACTGCAATGTGAGCAGTAATTATTCCTGGGTTCAGAGATGATGACTGTGTAGTCCTGTTCACGTGCTCCATGTTCAGTACTGCATGGGTTTTGTTATCACACACCCGTGTCTTAGAACATGCTCAGCACTGTTTCCCTCCAGCCATCTCCTGGGGAAGCACTAGCCCTTTGCCTTTGATTCCCTCAAAAGTTGGAGCAGCACTTGGAGCCCCAAGCTGGGGTCCTGGGATGGAACCACCTTCCTGTTCTGGGGCTTGCCACTGACAGTGATGGCACCTGGAGGAGGATACAGGGCCAAGCAGATCCTCGAAGACCAGGGCTGGTCCCAGGTGTTTTGCTGGAGCAGAGGGCCTTAGCCCAGCCCACTCACCAAACAGAGATTGAAGTTTGTATTAGGTCAGTGCTTACAAGAGCTTGCAGAGGGGCTGGGGGTATAGCTCAGCAGCATAAGCACCTGCCTAGCAGACTCAAGGTCATGAGTTCAACCCACAGAAAAAATCTTGTAGGCCTGGGGCAAGGCTCCTCAAAAGACAGCACAT
The DNA here is from genome assembly GCA_004363535.1 of Dasyprocta punctata. NCBI lineage: Eukaryota > Metazoa > Chordata > Mammalia > Rodentia > Dasyproctidae > Dasyprocta > Dasyprocta punctata. The sequence continues at coordinate 8,842 of RJWM01009899.1, read as the reverse complement.
ACTCTGAATCAGATTTAATGTAAGACACAGAGATTTACATGATTGACCTACAGTGGCACCCACAGAGTCAAATGTAGAAAAGCACAAAAGATCTGTCCATGCTAAAGATCCAAAGGATCCAGCTGAAAGCCTGGAGCCCACAGGAATATTCTGTAGAAGTCCACATCAGGAGGCCAAAGGATCCATTTATGAGGGGCAGAGAAAGGTGAGTGCAGCCAGAGGCCCTGGGGCTACTGTAGATCTGGCCCAGGAGTCTGGCTTGAGAGCTGATGAGAAATATCACGTATCTAGGCACACTTGGGAGCACTTGAGCCAAGTTAATAAGCCAGTGAGAGAGATGACATGGCTGGCAGGGTGGGCATTGGTGTGGGGACTTGCCACTGAGTAACCTTCCCGCTTCCCTTGCTCGTTCACAGGTGACCTGAGTGTCTCTGCAGACCGCCTAAGTGAGAAGCGCTCCCCCAATGACTTCGCCCTATGGAAGGCCTCCAAACCAGGAGAGCCGTCCTGGCCATGCCCCTGGGGGAAGGTAAGTGAGTGGCTGAGAAGGCATGAGGCTGGGGGTGGCGGGAAGAGATGGTATTGAAGGATGCTCACATCAGCCATACTCTTGAAGAGGTCCCCCTGAAGGGCAGCTCTGCATGTTAGGGACACTGCCACTGGGCCAGAACCTGCTGTTACCCCAGTGCCCCACTGCAGTGCCCAAGAGACCTGACATCACAGAGATTTCCTGGGTCTCTGCATGAGCCACTGCCTTTCCTCAGACTTCAGTTTTCCTCTCTGTGAGTTGGGAGTGTGGTCAGATTCAGCTGCCTCCAAGACCCCTCAGTTCTGATGCACTGTGATTCTTAAGTTGAGTTTTCCCAACTCCAGAAGGCAAGGTGACCGTGTGACACTCCTGTGACCACAGGCCCCACTGCAGAGTGCTGTGGGAAGAGAGATGGCCAGCTGCTACTTTTTTTTTTAAATTAGTTTATGTTTGTGATGCATAGTGATTATATTCATCCTGGGGGATTGGTATATACACATACCACATCTTACTCATTTTTGCTTCCCCTTTTCTCCCACTGCCTTGCACTCCCTTCCTCACTTCAAGTGCTGGGGATTCTGGGAGGAATTCCTAGACTTCAGTAAAACCTTGGCCAGCAGGAGACTGGTGTCAAACTCCATAAGAGGTTGCTCTTCATCTTTCCACATGTGGCCTTGAATTCCTATTGCCATAGCATTGAGAAGGCTTAGAGCCTGTTAACTTGGGCAGTGCAGGCCTGAACGGGTGGCAGGGCTGGTCAGCAAGGGCCCTTCGTTTTTCCCCAGGGTCGTCCAGGGTGGCACATCGAGTGCTCTGCCATGGCAGGCACGCTCTTGGGAGCCTCCATGGACATTCACGGGGGAGGTTTCGACCTCCGGTTCCCGCATCACGACAATGAGCTGGCGCAGTCAGAGGTGAGTAAAGGCAGCGGTCACCTCTCTAGATGCAGACCACAGTGTCCTTGTGGTGACGCTGGGGAGGGGTCTCACCAGCACTTAGGAAGGGTCTTGATAGAACTTGTTGCCTGTACCAAGGTCTGCGGAAATTTGTGTCTTGATCATTTCATCTGACTTTTCACCTGAATAGCCTAGCCTTTGGCAACAGACAGCCTCACATTTAAGCCAGTTTTGTTTCCTGCTGGCAGGTAACCTGGGGCAGTCCCTTCAAGCCCCACCTGCCCCACCTGGGAAAGGCAGCAGCTACTGCAAGACAGTGCACACGAGCTAGACAACAGGGCCTTCAGTGTCAGGCACTCTCCTGGCACTAGCCAAGCCATCCTTCCTGTCTCTTTCCTCACAGGCCTACTTTGAAAATGATTGCTGGGTCAGGTACTTCCTGCATACAGGTCACCTGACGATCGCAGGCTGTAAGATGTCAAAATCACTAAAAAACTTTATCACCATCAAAGACGCCTTGAAGAAGCATTCAGGTAAGCATGACATCTCCCAGAGACTCATGGGACCTCACACAGATGCAGGATGATGGTGGCCTCCAGGGGAGTAATGGCGTCCCTGTGCTGTGTGCCCCCTCAGCGCGGCAGCTGCGGCTAGCCTTCCTCATGCACTCCTGGAAGGACACTCTGGACTACTCCAGCAACACCATGGAGTCAGCACTGCAGTACGAGAAGTTCATGAATGTAAGTCCCCAGCTTTTGTGAGGTCAGGCACTGGGCACTGGCCACTGCCAGCCTGAGGGTAGCTATGGTCACATCGTGGGTTGACTTGCCATTCTTGTGACAAAAGCCAGGGCTTGGGTGCGTGCTAGTGGGTGCCACTTCCCTAAAACATCACACAGCTTGGGAGAGTTTGAAGAGGTCATGTTTCTCCTATGGAAGGAACATGTCACTCTGATTAGGCCTTCTGCTAAGCGAGTACCTCGCAGGCTGAAGTAGGAACAGTTTCTGTTCCAACAAAAGAGCTTTCACTTTCTTTCAGGCCTCTCGCGTAGTGTGGTCTTGTGTATTGTGGTCCTTCAGAGTGTGCCCAAAGTAAAATCAGTTCAAGAGAACAGTTCATCAGAAATGTGCAGATGGAAATGTTGCCTTTTCTAACTTCAGGAGTTTTTCCTAAATGTGAAAGACATCCTCCGTGCTCCTGTCGACATCACCGGGCAGTTTGAGAAGTGGGAAGATGAAGAAGCAGAGCTGAATAAGAAGTATGGTGGGGCCTTTCCGGTGGGGCCGTGAGCATGAGCACGTTCTGTCCTGGTGGCAGAGGAGGAGGTCAGCACTGTCACATCCTGTGAGCCTCGCAGAATGTGCTGCCCCTCCTGATGGATTGTGCTGGCTGTGGAACTTGGTGGAGAACTTCTGTTGCCTCGTGTCAGTTCTGATCCTTTGTATTCCTTCTCTCTCTTGCTCAGCTTTTATGACAAGAAGATGGCAGTACACAGAGCCCTCTGTGATAACGTTGACACCCGCACTGTCATGGAGGAAATGCGGACCCTGGTCAGTCAGTGCAACCTCTATATAGCAGCCCGCAAGGCCGCGAGGAGGAGGCCCAACCGGGCTCTGCTAGAGAACATTGCCCTGTATCTCACTCACATGCTAAAGGTAAGCCAGGTCCCTTGCATGGAAACAGGCCTCTGGTGGCATTCAAGTCTACTGCATCCTATCTGTGAAATGAGATGTCTGCCTGGTGCAGACTCTGCATTAGAAATCAAAGCTGTAGAACCCTTTACTCAGAGCAGTTTCTTTGCCTTAGCTTCTCTTTGCTCCCATATTGTACTTTGAAAAACAAAACCAGTAATGAGGCCTTGACCATGAATGCATCTTGTGTAGAATCATTGCCTGTACAGAGCAAGCATCCAGAGGCAATGTTCCTGAGGCCAGTGGGTCCCCGGGGTGACCTCCTGCCTCATTGTCCTCTATCCCTGGTCCTAACCTCCCATGGATTTAGTCTGAAAGAGGGCAGAGCAGCAGGCCAGGGCTATTCCTGGATGGACAAAATACCCTCAGGATGGGTTTCTGGGTCTCTTGGACCTGCTCTTTCTGGGGCTCTTGGCTTGGATGGGCCACTAGCCATGTGTGCTGTGTGCAATCTCACTTCATCTGCATACAGTTTAAATCCTGTCTGTTTTCTTCTAGATCTTTGGAGCCATTGAAGAGGAAAGTTCCCTGGGGTTCCCCATTGGAGGGCCTGGGACCAGCCTAAATGTGAGTAGAGAAAGTGTAAATAGTTGCCCCCAGGGGCCTCAGCTCAGTTGTTGCTGTTGTTACCTCTGCCCCACCCAGTGTGCGTGCTATGGGTCCTCCCCGCTGCTGCTCCCATCCTCCCACGCCCTTCCCAGGAAGCCCCCAGGAGTCCTGCTCCTCTGTCAACCCTGTGGACACATGGAGACCAGCTTGGGGTCCCTTAACACCAAGCCCATCCCAACCTTGGGAGTGGAGGCCCTGTGCTGTCGCATGAGCTCAGTCTCAGCACCAGCCAACAGGTCACTTCTTACCCTTGATCACACCTCAGCCATGTGGTGTCCTGAGCTCTCGTTCTCAGATTTGACCAAATACACAGTCATCCTGGATATCCATGGGATGGGTTCCAAGACTCCTGAGGACACCAAAACCCATAGAAATTAGGCCCCTCATTTGAAAAGTGGCATTGAATTTGCATAGAACTTATGCACATTCTCCTGTAGACTGTAGATCATCTGTGGATTATTTCTAATACCTAATGCGAGTCAAATGCTGTATGAAGGGTTATATGGTTTAAGAAATAGTGACAAGGAAAGCAGTCTGAGTTCAGTACAGATGTAATTTGATTTTTCCCCAAGTGTTTTCAGTCTGCGGGTTGTTGAATCCTCGAATGTGGAACCTGATGACACAGAGAGCCAGCTATACTAATTTGTACTCGGTACACATGTCATGTATTCAGGCCCCATACACATACAAAAGGCACAGAGCTTATGTTGAGTGGGGAATACACACCATCCACCTCCACCCTATAGAACTGGGCAGAAACTCACACTGTCAGGCTCAGGGTCTGTCAGCCTAGTCCAAATCCCCTGCTGCAGCAGCTGCCACCCCGAAGGCAGGAGGTGGTCATGCAGAGGCTTCTGCATACTAGGTCTGAGCAAGCAGGAGAACCCATCAGGAATGGACCCCACTTGTCCGCTGTTGGCTTCTCTATCCGCAGTGGTACGTGACCAACATGAGCATCACCTGCGCTCCTCTGCTAGTGAGGATGGTGTGCTGATAGATGTCCCTCCGCCCTCCTCCCCTGGGGAATGATCTATAATTATTTGTCTGGAACATATATATCAACATTTAAATGTGTCACCTAATGAAAACAGGAGTTTAGTACCAAATAAAAGGGCAAAGTCTTCCTTTTTTTCTTTTATTGATGTGTGTGTGTGCACGCTTGCGTGTGTGTATGTGTATGTGTGTGTTACTGGGTATTGAAGCCAGGGCCTCATGCACCATAGGTAAGTGCCTTTTTTATTTTAAGACCGGGTCTCCCTGAGTTGCTCAGGCTGGTCTGCACTTGCAATCCTTCTGCCTCAGCCCCTTAAGTAGCTGGGATTACAGGCATGTACCACCACACCTACCTTCTGCAAAACCCTCTTCCATGTGCTTTCTTTTTTTTGCAGTGCTGGGGATTAAACCTAGGGCCTTCCTCATGCTAGGCAAGTACAGTATTCTGCCACTAAGCTCACACCAGCATCAGCAATACCTTCTTATACCCTAGCTTCCTACAGATGGGGAGCCCCACCCCTTGATGGTGCTGCAGACATCCTTAGCCACCTTTCCAAGAAGAACATCTGCACCATGAGAGACCTGCCCACCTCTCACCCTGCCCAAGCCTTTTCTCAGCCTCAGAGCTGATTGTGGGTACCGTTTATTCAACTTTGCTGTATGTGAATCTACTTTTAGTATCTTTTAGAAAAAAAGCCATCCCAACTCCTTTGTTCCCTTGTGCGAATAATAGTATAGTATTTCTTTAAAAACACGGAAACCAAAACACACCTCTGAAGTTAAAAAGTAGTCTACCTTTGAACTTAGGAAAATGTCTTTACTCTTGAATGGGGCTGTGATCTGGGCTACCTTCCTATGTGAGGCATTAAGCGTCCCAAGTGTGGCCACCTGTCCCTTCTAAGTAGCTCCTAGGAAGAACCAGCCATGCCAGGAATCGGTCAGCCTGTGAAGCTAAGCATCCTGTGCCCTGTGCCTCACACTGGGTGAATTTCATGGATTGATTGCCAAGACCAAAGTGCTGTGGGAGCCAGAGAGGTGACCCTTGGTCCTAACCTTCATCAGCGTTGACCTCTTGGCCATGTCCCCAACTGTGGTCACCCAAACCACCAGGGATCACCAGTCCAAGATCTCCTTGAGACAGACCCCAGTGCCACTCCAGAGCTCCCATGGCAGTGGGATAAATACCTTCCTCTCCACTGCACTGAGGCTTGTGTGGGTTTTCACACTATGGAGATAAAGCCTAAAACCGCTTTGGAAGCCTGGGGCCTCCCTGCAACAAGGCAGGCTCAGTCAGAGGAGGACTGGGCCTGAGATGTTTGGTTCATACCAGCTGAGGTGTCCATTAATCTTTTATTTTTATTTATGAAATTGCTACATGACTTGGAGGCAGGGGAGGTCTTGCTCAGGAGGCTAAAACCTTGTTGTCCATACTGGAAAGATAAAAGTACTTAGACATGTTCGTGGGCTCAAAGTCCCAGGTGGACTGCGCCCTCATCAGTTCATCATTTCCAGCATAGTTTTCTATCCTCCCTGTTACTATCAGCAGTTCATCTTCAGGCAGATGTTGCAGGCATGTGAATAGTTAACAGACACAATTGATCCTAAACACAGTCATGTGTGATCATGGATGAGACCCAAACACAGCCCAACACTATCACTGTCAAAATGGATTTCTAACAAGCACACGTGTGACCCAAGCGTGTCGTGTCAACAGTGGACAGATTGGCTGCTGAGTGTGCCCCGCCAGAAGGAGACAGGAAGCTTTGCTCACTGACCCACATCACCTGTGCTGCTCGCCCCTGAGTGAATGTCACTGGCACACCGTACATAAAGTGTGTCAAGGATGAAGGTGGCGGGGCTCCACTCCCTGCAGTGCCAGCGACAGTAGCATAGCCCACGCTGTCCCTACCCTGTAACCTGACTGCTGAACTGTTAGGTATTCAGGTGTAGGTGCCGGCGGTCGGCCACTCTCATTGAACCAAAACCGTTCTTTCCACAGCTCGAGTCCACAGTCATGCCCTACCTGCAAGTCCTGTCGGAATTTAGGGAAGGCGTACGGAAGATTGCCCGTGAGAAAAAAGGTGAGACTGGTTGGCCAGGAAACAGAGAATGACTCTTCCTCCCTGTCGTACCACACCCAGGTCACTTACCCTCAGCACTGCAGATGCTCTATGAGGCCGTCCTGCATGGGCTGCCCATGCACTGTAGGGTATTTAGCAGCATCCCCAGCTGGACCCATCATGTCCCACTTGCCAGTCCTATAGCCACAAAGGTACCCTAAGGGACAAAATTGCTCCTGGTGAGAACATCATGTGACTTAGGATAGCTGGTGCTGGTCTAGCATTGGATGTGAAGGACCAAATGTATTTGCTTGTTCTGAGAGAGGCAGAATGAGGGACCCTGTGGCCAGCCCAGCCCTGCGCCTGCCCATGGTTAGCACTGGGATTTATTTGTGTTCCTGGTGACCCCAGGCTCGGTGCACTGGAGTGCAGCTTGTCTACTGTCCAGTTGAGGAATTGATTGAACCCTCCTACCAGGAGCCATTGCTCTCAGTGTCACTGTTCTCTGCCCAGGGGCATGGCAGTGAGCCTTGAACTTGAGTCCCCCCAGGAGTGCCTTGTTGTCTGTGCTGATTAACCATTCCTTCATTCTTTGACATTCTGAGGTGTGTTTGGTGTGAGAATTGGAGAATGCTAGATCTGAATGTTCTGGGGTTTTGGCCAGATTTTTTACATTGTTAAATAGCGATAAGCATCATCGGGCAGATCTTTGGCTTCCTACTGAGTGAATCAGGATCAGTGGATAGCAGTATAACTGTTCACATCCATTGAGGATGTGGGGTATGCAGGGCCCTGGCCAGCTGCTTTCCTTGTGATACCATAAAAGGTGGATCCTTGCCCAACCTCTCACTGGGGTTGGTAGCAGACCTTATGGTGTCCGGGGGGGCCTCTGTGTAACATAGAGTTACACCTAGAGTTTCTCCAGCCCTGGTTGTACAGAGCCTGTCATAGGGGTCACTACAAACTAACATTGAGGTGGGGCACTGTCCAAGCAGGGCAGCATCCTGGCGGCCTGTCCAGGTGGTGCAAGGGGCAGAGCGCCCAGAGGAGCCCTGGGGAGAAGCTGCACCTTGAGAAAGACTTAGCAGGCCTGGTCTGGAGAGGGGCTTAGAGAGAGACAGGAACCAGGTCCCTGGCCTGTGCTGAGAAAAGGACCACAGAGCTGAAGGCAAGATGGCAGAAGAAAATGTAAGTCTCAGGAGGAGCTAAGTGCTGGCTCCACAGGCCAGCAGCAATGTACAGGTCATGGTGTGAGAAGGATGATGGGGCCTGGCATGACCCGTAGTTAATAAAAGGTTCAGTGGTGGACACCTAGTGCCCCCTCTGTGGCTTAAAGCACTTGAGTCAATTAAAAAGAGCCCAGTCAGGTCTCTGACAGTTTTGGTAGCACACGCTTGTTGACATCACTGAGGTCATGGCTTGGGTGACCATCCTCAGCAGCGGCCTGCCTGCCAGAGACATCGAAGCCTGACCCTAGGCTCTAGCCTCTCAAGGTCACATGATACACTGTACATGTGACATTGGCAAATCACCACACAGCCTAGGGACTCAACTGGTGCGTGTCAGAAGGCCTCCAAGGGGCTGGCCAGGCTTGAGCCCCTGGGCGGTGGTGTTGACCAGATGGGCTTGCGTGGGCACCAAGAGCACCACTAGGCAGCCAGCCTTGGAAGTAGTTTCCTTTTGCTTTTTGTTGGCTTATGTGTTGCTTTCTTTTGTTGTTTTTCTTTCTTTGTTTTGTTTTTTATTAGTAAATGTTTGTAGTATCCAATGATCACATTCCCTGTGGGGAGTTGGTACACATGTAGATAGCATTATCTTAATTCCTTTTTCTCCCCTCCATCCCCCTTCCTCCATCTCTTGATCCATTTTCCATTTCAGAAAGATCTTCTTACTTCCTATTGTCTATCTTTTATCTTGCTCTTTATTTATATTTTGGGTTTCTCTCATGAGAGAAACCATGCAGTATGTAGGTGTGTGTTTGATTTATTTCACTCAACAGTGTGGTCTCAAGGTGTATCCACCTTCCTACAGAGGACTCAAATTTATCCTTCTTTATGGCAGAGC
>RJWM01009898.1:0-65860 GCA_004363535.1 Dasyprocta punctata | reverse complement strand
TCTTCCTGCAGGCCTCCTGGGGCTGCTAGGCTCCGAGGCCTGAGGCCTGCCAAGGCGTCCTCGCCCCGCCCCGGCCTCCCCCACCAAAAGGCGGCTGCACCGTGCACCAGGTTTCTGGGAGGAGCGAGCATCCGGAGCTCCGCATGCGGCCGGCAGGGGGCAGTGTTCCCCCGCGAACCAGCCAGCGCCGCGGCCCGACCCGGATGCGTTTCCAGGGTGACCGGGAGCGTGGAGGCCTTACGGGGTTTGGGGGAAGATGTTTCTGCTGTTTCCCCAAATGTGGAGAAGAGCAGACTCCCCTCCTTCTCACCCACCTCGTTTTCAGATAAATTGGACTTCAACCGGAACCTGTGCTATTGAAACCCACTTGCAAGGAACCAGACCCGGCCCGTGTTCCGCAGAATCTAGCGGGATCTAGCGGGGTCTAGCGGGGTCTAGCGGGGTCTAGCGGGGTCTAGCGGGGTCTAGCGGGGTCTAGCGGGATCTAGGAGGGTCTAGCAGGATTTAGCAGGTTCTAGCAGGGTCTAGGGCACCGACCAGAGGGAACCCGGGTCCCGGCCTCGCAGCAGCCTGGGGCTGATCTTCAGTAAAGGGCGAGTTCGTGTTCGACGGAAATGCAATGACCAGATACAATATAGGATCCTCCGATTTGAATTTGAGATAAGCAACAATTTTTTTAGTGTGATTCATGCAATATTTGGGTCACACATACAGATATGGTACGAAATACACCAAAAGGTATTTGTTTATCTGAAATTCAAATTTAACTGTGTTCTGACTTGCTAAATTGGACTAAATTCTGAAACAAAAATCTCTTTGGCACAATAGGGGAAAAAGTAAAATAAAAATGTCTCTGACCCCGGAAAGTGACAGAGGCGCCCCACTAGGCAGAGAAGTCCCCACCGAAGGAAACTGAGGTGCCCTTGGCCTTCCATGAGGTGGGAATAATTTTGGGTCCTGTCCCGTGGGTGGCATCGGCCTTTGGTCCGGACAGTCGCACCCCGTGTGTGAGCGCCAGCGAGTGTGACCGAGTCAGATGACAGAGCAAACGGAGGGTGTGCAGGAGGAGCCTTCCTGCGGCGGTCAGTCCCACACACACAGTCGGGAGAGACTTCAATACTACGGGGCAATGCTCTTCACATACTGGTGGTTATCTTGTTGAGGTAGTGTAAAACCAGACAAAGGGATCATTCCAAACTTTTTAGAAAGGAAAATACAGCAGAGAGAGAGAGACAGAGACAGAGACAGAGACAGAGACAGAGACAGAGACAGAGACAGAGACAGAGAGAGAGAGAGCAAAATGTTAATAGAATTTATCTTTGACTTGATGTGATTTTCTTAAATTTTGTTTTTATTGGTCCACCTTTGCTGTATGTAATGATTATAGTCCTGTGTGGGGAGTTGGTACGAGTACCTAACACATCTCTATAAATTTCCCCCATTATTCGTGTTAGCAGAAACATTTCCAGACTTTCTACTACCAAGCAGGATTTCTCTCCCATTCATGAAAACACAGCATTGCAAAAGACTGGCAGCGATTACTTAACCTTTCTCCCTTCTCCTACGGCAGGCGAGGTAGATTTGAGAGGTCAGACAATGAAGGATCTTGGGGAATTTTCTTAACTCTTATCCTCAGGGTTTCATCCTTATAATGGGAATGATTTCAGGAGAAAGAAGGACCCTCCTCCACTGTGATGATCACATAAAGTGATGGACATGAATTTCGCTAAGCCAGTGCTTGGTATGGAGGAAGACCTCAGTAACCCAGTCATTATTAAAGAGCAGAAAACATTGCTGGGTACCTGATTCTCATCCTGTTCTCTTTGAACTTTCCTCGTTTTCTTTTTTTTTTTTTTTTCTTTCTTTGCTTTGTCCTTTTGCTGCTTTCTCTTTTTTTATCTTGCTTTTCCCTTTTAATAAATGTCCAAAGAAAAAGTTTTTTGAGAGATCCAGAAAACAACATTTATATCACTTTTCTCCAATGCTAACCATGGTTAACATTAAAATATTAGTGTATTTTAATACAGTAACTTTTCTTTCCATTTTTATCTTTGTTGCATAAAATTTGCTCCATGCTGTATATATAATTGTTTATTCATTTCACATTTACTATTACTATTCTTATTTTTTATTTTAAACAGAAGAAAAGTAAGAAACCAAAGCAAAACAATTTCAAAACCAGTCAATAGGAGAATAACAAAAATCAGCACATTGCATATTGTTATATTCACAGCAGTTGCTTAGGGTATAAGATGTAGGCATGAAACACTGTCCAGAAAATTATTAGCACAAAACTTTCACCTCAATGAACCAAGAGAAACCAGCTATATGACTATCTTTTTTGTTATGATTGCTCTATTATTTTCAAATAAACATTTTGCATTAAAAATGAAATCTAAAGATGACCCTGTGAAAAGTACTTTCACTCAAAATTCTTTAACTGTCTTAACTAATTTTTTATATACATAGATTTTCTTTCAATTTGTCACACATGTGCAACAACGCGATGGTTACATATGTGTGACTGATTTAAATTTTGTTTTTATTGCTCCACCTTTGCTATATATAATGATTACAGTCCTGTGTGGGGAGTTGGTACGAGTACCTAACACATCTCTATAAATTTCCTCCATTATTCATGTTAGCAGAAACATGCTAAAAATACACTGAGAAGTGTATTTTTAATGCTCATCCATTTATGAGTGAAAATGTCTAGTTTATTGTTCTTTGTAGCTGAGTAGTATTCCATTGTATAGAAATACCACATCTTTTTTGTCCATTCTTCAGTCAAGGGGCATTTAGGTTGTTTCCAAGATCTAGCTATTACGAACTGGGCAGCTATAAACATAGGTGCACATATATCACTGTGGTAGGATGTTTTTATTCTTTTGGGAAGATACCCAGAAGAAGAATAGCTGGGTCAAATGGGACCTCCTATCCTAGCTTTTTGAGGAATCTCCACACTGACTTCCACAGTGGTTGCACCAGCCTGCATTCCCACCAACAGTGGAGAAGAGTTCTTTTTTCCCCACAGCCCCTCCAGCATTTGTTATTGGCTGACTTCTTAATACTAGCCATTCTTTCTGGGGTGAGGTGGAATCTCAGTGTTACTTTCATTGTGTCTCTTGAATGGCCAGTGCTGTTGAACATTTTTTCATGTATTTATTTGCTGTTCGTACTTTTTCATCTGAGAAGTGTGTGTTCATCTCAGATGCCCATTTTTGGATTGGGTTTTTAAATCTTGGAGGACTGATTTTTTAAGCTCTTTTTACATTTTAGATATTAATCCTTTATCTGAGGGACAGCTGGCAAACATTTTCTCCCACATTGTGGGTTGTCTTTTCATACTGTTGGTGGTTTCTCTTGCTGTGCAAAAGCTTTTCAGTAGGATGAGATTCCATTTGTTGATTCTTTGTGCTAGTTCCTGTACAGTCTGGTTTTTATTCATAAAGCCTTTGCCTACACCAATGTATTCACTATTACTATTCTTATTAATTAAGTTTACTGGTACATTTTAAATGTACACAGTGATCACTTTCGTCATAGGGACTTTGCACCTGCACCTGACTTATCTCAGTTCCTCTTTTATTTTTCCCATTCACATCCTCCCTTCAATCCCTCCTCCCCTCCTCATTTACAAAAGTTGTTTCCATTTGTCCTTCTTTTCTCTTTTTTTCTTTTTCCTTCCTTCCTCCCTTTTTCACTCTCCCTAGTTCCCCTTCACAATTAAGTATTTTTTCCTATTTTATAATATCTATTATATATTCTGGACCTTATTTACACTTCTAGTTTCTGAGAAACAATATGATATTTGCATATGTGTTTTCAATTTATTTCACTTAGTATGGTCTTAAACTGCATCCTTTTACCTAGAAAAGTCTCAATTTTATCCTCATTTATGGCTGTGTAGAACTCCATGGTATAAAAAAAACCACATCTTCTTTATCCATTCATTGACTGATAGGCATTTGGGCCATTTTCAAGATTTAGCTGTTATGAACTCCTACTACAAATGTGGGTGTGCATATTGATGCTTTTCATTGTTTTGGGAAGATACCAAAAAGTGGAACAGTTGGGTACAATGGAAACTCTAATTCCAGCTTTTTAAAGAATCTTCATACTGATTTCCAGAATGGTTACACCAGTCTATACTCCCACCAGCAGTGGAGAAGGGTCCCTTTGTCTCCCCATTTGTTATTGGTTGATTTCTTCATAATAGCCATTCTTTCTGGAGTGAGATGGAATCTCAGAGTTGTTTTAATTTGTATTTCTCAAGTGACCAGTGATGTTGAACATTTTCTCACATACTTACTTGCTGTTTCTACTTCTTCATTTGAAAAGCATGTGTTCATCTCAGATCTCCATTTTTGGATTGGGTACTTAAATTTGGGGGTCTGACTTTTTTGAGTTCTTTATATATTCTAGATATTATATATATATTCTAGATATTCCTTTGTCCAAGGAACAGCTGGCAAAAATTTCTTCTCACTCTGTGGGTTGTCTCTGCACTCTGTTGGTGATTTTTTTTGCTGTGCAAAAACTTTTTAATAAGATGAGATCCCTTTTGTTGATTCTTTGTAATATTTCCATTGCAGTTCACGTTTTGTTCATAAAGTCTTTGCCTACACCTATGTCTTCAAGAGTTCTGCCCAGTTTATCTTCCAGCAGATTTAGTACATGTTTTATTTAGATCTTTGATCCATTTTGACTTTAGTTTAGTGCATGGTGAGAGACATGGGTCTGATTTTTGTCTTTGGTGTGCGGGAAGCCAGTTTTTCCAGAACCGTTTATTAAAGAGGTTGTATTGTTGAAGATAAAGTGGCTGAGTGTGTCTGGAGTTGTTTCTGCATCTTCTACTCTGTTCCATTGATCCTTGGGTCTGGTTTTTCTTTGCCAGTACCATGCTGTTCTTATCACAGTAGCTTTATAAGTATGATTTAAAGTCAGGGATTATTATGCCTCTTTTTTGACTTTGTTTTCCAGAATCGTTTTTGCTATTCTAGGTCTTTTCTGGTTCCAAATAAATTTTAGAGTTGTTTTCTCTAATTCTGTGAGGTATGAAGTTGGAGTTTTGATTAGGATTGCATTAAATCTGTATAACAATTTTGGGAGTATGGCCATTTTCACTACGTTGGTTCTTTCTATGCAAGAACAACAAATATCTTTCCATTTTCTGATATCCCTTTTGACCTCCTTTTTTAGAGTGCCATAGTTTTCTGTGTAAAGATCTTTTGCTTCCTTTGCTAGATTGATTCCTAAGTACTACATTTTTTTCGATGTTTTTATGAAAGGCACTATTTCCTTAAGTTTCTCTCTCAGTGAGGTTGTTGTTTGTGTACAGGAATGCTATTGAGTTTTGAGTGTTGGTTTTGTGTCCAGTTGTGGAACTGAATTTGGTTATTAAATCTTGATGTCCTTTTGTGGAGTTTTGGGGGTCTTCTGTGTAGAGTATCATGTCATCTACAAATAATGATAACTTGATATAGGCAATTTCATGAGATCCACTTTCTTTTTACTTCATATCTATCTTAAAAATGGAAGACAAGGAAACAGATGCCAGCTGTGACTGGAAATTGGGTTTCCAAGGGTAAGAGGATGGAAGGGAAAGGGAAAGCTCTAGGAAGGGAGACTCTAGAACTGGGAGAGAAAGACAGTGACAGAGATGGAGGGGTCTTCAGCCTCACAGAGGCCCACAGGCCAGCACAGGTGCCAGCCTGGACAGAGATGGGCTTCTCCTGATCGAGCCATCTGAGTCACCCCGTCACAGAGGGCAGAAAGGACCGGAGGAGACGGGTCCCTCACCCTGGCCGCACACAGCTCCCTGGGAAGGACAAGTGTTTTGGAGGTGAAAGAGGGCACAGCCAGCTCTGGGTAGAGGGTGGAGGTGACGGGGGAAAGGGGACGGGGGGTGGGGGCCCAGTCGGCTCTACCGCAGCTGGCATCCTCACACCCTTGCGCCACGTGTGAGCTCAGAGCCTTCGCCTACTCCTGAGTCACTGGACTTCAGATCATATTTTTTCACTCACTCTGACATGCAAACGTTCTTCAAAGTAAACTCTTAGGTGAAAGAAACTTGCAATCTCACGCTGTTAGAACTCTAGTAAACCCCAAGCACTATTTAAAACATTCCAGTGCCCTGAGACCTGAAGTGGTCCTGGAGGTCATCCATTTCATGCTGATTCCCATCACTCCGGACCAGGGGGTCCCGGTCGCCTGCGCTTCTCCTCTGCAGCCCTTGTCTGTCACTTGAGCTCGTCAGCTTTTCCTCTCCCAGTGTCCCACAGGCTGCCCCAGGGGAGCGGAGCTGATGGAGTTTGAGGGGCTTCTCAGGCTCGTGTAGCTCATTGGTCAACAATGAATCCTGGATTGGAACCCAGACCCTGCTGCCAGCACTGGGCTCCCTGCCTGGAGAGTTCTTCTCTCAGCAACTGGACTAAAGGAGTAACTGTCCAGCTGGGAGCAGCACCGTGCCAGTCTCTTATTTATGGACAGCACGAACATCTCGTGAGTAGATTTTACCTGTGATGCAGACAGAGAGGCACAGAGAGGCCGTGTCCCCCCAGCTGACACACCGAGGGGGCCATTGCTGCTGGCTCCTCCACCCCATTCTGGGTTTTCTTCCATAAAACCAAGCCAGGTCTACCAGGAACCACTGACTTCCTGACCCTCTCTCTTCCTGTGTCATTTACCTACTGCTGTAGGACAAACTTCTCCCAAACTGAGCTCGAAAAGACAAACACTTCTCACTCCACGGTTTCTGTGGGTGAGGAGGACCCAGCTGTCCCTTCTCCTGGTGTCTCCGGCTCAAGGTCCCTATGAGGCAGCCGCAGGTGCAGCTCTGTGCTGTTGGACAGCCCGGCTCCTGGTGACCGCTGTCATTCTTCCCCAGCTGGTGGCTGGTGTCCTCCCTCAGTCCCACGTGGTCAGCCACAGGCCACAGGGCTACAAGCAGCACAGCAGCTGGCTCCCCCCACCACGAGCATCGGGCAGAGCTGGGCAGAGACGCCCGAGGCAGAAACCAACGTGCTTTGTGTAACCTAATCGCTGAAGTGACACGCCATTACTTTTGCCATGTTCTGTTCATTAGAAGCAAGTCAAAAGGTCCAGTCCACAATCAAAGGAAGGGATTACAAAAGAACGTGAGTATCAGGAGACAGAGATGGTTGGAACCATCCTCGGGACCGCTTTACACGTGCTCCACATTAAATCACACCTCAGGATGCCTGCGGTGGGGCACTGCGGAGCTGAGTGGCCTTCAGTCTTTTAAGGAGAAACGTTTTTATTGTCAGCAAGAAGGATTATCCATCCAAAAACTAGAGCTGGCTGCCTGTCTGATATTTTGAAGTCATCTTGCAAAGTGGCTGCAAATCCCTGAGGGGCGGGTCTGAGAGTTTGCTCTCCCCCTCTCCCCACCTCCAAGCGGGCTAATTTCATAGTTCGATTTTTTTTTTCCATCTGAAGTGAAAGTCGTGCCTTCCAGATAGCACCAGCGAATGACGCTGCCTGCATGTCAGAAATTGCTACTGACATTTCAATTTTGCTTAATTTTTTCTTTCTTTGATAGTATTATGGAGAAAATTTACATTTGAATAAAAAGCAAATAGTGCATGTCAGGGTAAGCATCAGGGAATGTCAAATTGTTTTTTTCCAATTACAACTCTATTTCAAATAGGGTAATGCAATTAAAGGATAATTACCAGAAGCACAAAGCCAAGGTTACGATCAGAAATGGTTACCCTTTCACTTTAAGTCCTGTCTTGCTAAATAAAATGTTCCTGAGGGGCAAGTTACTGTTTGAAAATAGAATACGCTCATCTAGGAACAGCCAAACACTTGGCAGTGTTGACCAAAATGCGTATTTGTGCATAAATGCAAGGATATAAAAAGAGATGAAAAGACGCTAAAGGTAAGCTGTGCTTTCCTTGGCTTTATCGCTCTGATTAATAAAGTGATAAATTAGCTGTAGGACGCAATATTAATTAACGGTATATTAGTTGCATTTTATTGCCAATAACATAACAAGCTCTGAAATAGTAGTCCGACTAAACTGCTGACGCGGGCTTTCCTGCAAACTGAGCTATAGTTTGATTTCTCATTTGTCCAAGTGAAGCATCAGCAACTGAGTAAAACCAATTACCTCCAAGCCCACCAAGCCCTCGGCAGCAACTTAGTGCACCTGAGCTTGGCCCAAATGTTATTACTTACAAATTAGAGCCTGGCTGGAGAGAGGGGCATCGAAGAATGTCTATGGTTGAAAATAATTCAATATGGCAGCTCAGTGGTGGAATACTCCAGGGGCCAAACAGGAAGCGGAGGGTCTGTCCACATTGGTGATGTCTCAAACCCATGCTGTCCCCTTCCAGAAACAGGCCGGCAGGTCCAGAAGGAAGATGTGAGGAGGAAAGCGTTTTCCTGACTCCCTCAAGTGAGAGTATCACAGGAAAATTCCCAGCTGGTAGTGCTCATTTTGGACGTGAAATCCTTGCTTTGGGGTGGGGGAAAGGGCAGAAATGACCTCATCCGCACCTCGAAGTGGGAAACTCCACAGCACAAGAGTCCAAGGCCACTGGGAGATGGACAAGATGGTGAAGGAAGCAGACGAGAGGGCCAAAGCGGCAGCACAGGCCGTGGGGTAGGAACGGGATTCCTCGCCCTCCGTGTTTATTTACCTGTCTCTGTCACGGCCCTTTGTTTTGAGCATCTCTCTTTTCATTGCTCTCTGTCTCACACACACGCACACGCGCACGCACATCATTTCCCTCCCCTTATCTGGCGTAGTTTCTTCCGTGGCAGTTATTACTGCCCGCGGTCACGCTTCGGATCCCGTCCTCCTTCGCTGACTTGTTCCTTCACAGCGTCCCCAGCCAGCCGCCCGCCGCGCACCACGGAACACATCCCAGCATTTAATAGGCACCAAATCAGTTACATCAGGGAACCCACGCCCAGACCTTCCATGTCCAAAGGCAGAAGATTAAAAATCCATCTAACCATGGCTACTGCTCGGTGAGGGCCCTCGGTGTGCTAGAAGTTGTGCTTTCAGTATTTTATTTAAGCTTCTTAACAGCCCTATGAAACCTGTTTCTATTTCCTTCCTTTTATTTATTTTTTTTCTTCTGCAGACAAAGGCACAGAGGCTCAGAGAAACCAGTTTAATGTCACATGGTTAGAAAGAGAGGAGGCCATGAAGGAAACGGAGCCTGCCTGACTCTGACAGCAGCACCCACGGTGAGGCTGGAGCGGCGCGGCCCGGGTGGGGCCCCCTCCTCTCCTGTGAGCAGCGAAGGGAGCCGAGGGGAACCGGCCACCCCGGGAACTCCAGGACCAGGACGGAGCTCCCGCGGTGGGGTCTGGAGCTCTGTGCCGTGGGCCTCTGGCGGCGGCTTGCTGGGACAGCAGGGAATCCCCCTCCCCAGTTCCAGGCCTGTGCTGAGCCCAGCCCCTGCCTGGGAGCCCATCCACTTTGAATAAATCTGACAAATGGACACTAAATAGGTGATGAGCCTTCTGCCGCAGAGAGCCCGGTGAGGGAGGCTGGGGCCCAGGCAGGTGCGGGGGAAACTGAACTCGTTTTTAGCGTTTGCAACTGAATTCTACACAACCAACACCAAACCCAGAAGTCAGAACAGACCCTAGAGTTCCTACATATGTTACAGCTCATGAAACTCTTCCTTTCTTGGGGCTTCTGGCATAAAGGGGTGTTCTTCGACCAACTTGTTTTATGAATTAAGAAGAAACGATGAGAAAAGGTCTCCTCGGTCACAATGCGGCTCCTGTCCTTTGACCGGAAAGAGTTAGAGAAAAACTTCAGGATTGATCTGCGGGACACAGTGCCCAAGTTCCATTAAAGTGTATTAATGCCAAGGGCTGTGCAATTAGTGAAAAGTCAGTTCCCATTACTAGTTAACACCATCGAATATCTGCTTTCTTTAATAAAAAGCTATGTCCAGCACAAAGAGAATAAATCAATAGGTTGGCTGTGTCTGGATCCATCCCGCCTTCTGCTGAGCTGCCCCGAGGATCCCGTCGCTGCGCTGTCTGTGCGCCAAGCTCCTCGGGCTGGGAGCTGACCGCGGGCCCTGCGCCTTCGCTTGCGTCTTTCATTCTCTCTCTGGCCTCAGCACTCGTTTCTGTGATCGGGAAAGCTGTGTTTTACTCTGTGCCTAACGTGCCTCGTTTTAGCTTCATCGCGATCCTGGTCTGATTTGAACTTGTTTGGAAAACAAGCTTCTGGGTCTCCATGGCCAGGCTGGGTCCCCAGGGCAGGCCAGGGTCAGCCCTCCCTGGAGCCAGGAGAGTACAAGGTGACACCATCTCTTACCAGGGACCGAAGGGGCCCTAGGGCCTGAGAGAGTTTCCACTTCGGGGCTCACTACACTGTCACAGCTGGTCACCATCCTGTGGGCCACTAGGGCGGCACCCAGAATGTTCCAGATTCTCAATTGTACAGAGCCTGTGTACAGAGGAGAAAACAGAAGAGGAAGATGGAGAAAGAGAAGAAGGAGGAGGAGGAGAAGTGGGTAGGGAGAAGGAAGAACAGAAGAAGGATAAAACAAGGGGAAGCGGAAGGAGGAGAGGAAGGGGAAGGGAGGAAGGAGGAGTGGAAGAGAGGAAGGAAGAAGGGAAGGGTGGAAAGAGGAAGAGGAGGAAGAGGAAAAGGAGGGGTGGGGGAGGAAGAGGAGGAAGGGAAGAGGAAGACGAGGATGAGGAGGAGAAGGCTTCTGTCTTGAGAAGTCCCCAAGCCCTCCCAACCCCTAGCACCGTCCTCAGGACACATCCGCCCCCTTGCCACGAGGCTGCTTCTGCAGGGAAGCTACTGGTTTTCTTCAGTGTGGTCTCCAAGAAGCGAAGTCTGTCCAGACACTCCCCTCACCCTAACACCTGGTTTGGAGATCGGCAGGGTGCTGGAAGCCCACCGCCTCGAATGGACGCGTAAGCTACTCTGGAGTTGCAAAGTTGTAAGAAAGTTGGGAAGTAAGAGACTTACTTTTCCTCAAACCATTTCATTTTATTTATCAGAATGCTTGGTTGTTGTCAAAAAAGGAGAATTCATACAATTTTGCTGCACAGAATTATTAGATATTCCTTTTTTAACTTTGGGTCCTTGTTTTCAGCTGTTGGTCCTTATTCCTGGCGCCCGTGCCTTCCCCCGGCTGTGCCTGTGGCGGATGGGGTAGGCTGGCCGGGGACGCTGGTCCGGGTCGTGGTTTCAGTAGAAGACATCTGAGCGGCATTCCATTCAGGATTTAGTGAAGGGGCATAGGTGGTCCCAAGTGGTTCAGCTGGCTCAAGGCTAGAGTTTATCCACGCAAGCAGGCAGACGCCATGGAAGGAAACGGGAGCAGCTCAGTGCACAGGGCCCGGAGGAGCTTCCTGCAGCTCCTGGCCCCGGGGCTCTCTGCCGTGAAGACGATCACACGCCAGGCTCCCCACCGTGGGACCTGGGAGTGCTCCCCGTGATGTCAAGAGTGCTCTCTGTGGCTGTGACATCGCCTGTGCTGGTGGGGAGTGGGTAGGGAACCCTGTGGGGTGACATCCCCAAGGCAAGCAGTGGAAATGGGTGGCTCCTGGTAAAGGCCAGTCACGCCCAGCTGGAAGGAGAGATGGACGCCCACCGAGATGTGCAGCTTTTCCTCATTGGAGGTCATACATTGCAAAAAGAGAAATCTATTAGATGACAAAGAAAGACGGAGAGTCATCAGCTAGGCTGGCCCATCCTACCCCAGTACCCCAGTAGCCCAGGTGACCTGCCTGGGGACACATCCTGGGGCGCTGGCGAGTGGTGAAGGCGCACAGACCTTGGGTCTGAAGAGGAAGCCCCGCCCTGGCCCAAAGGCGGTGCCCGGGGTCTCATTCTGAGGCGGAGCTCGGAAAGTACCAGTGGGCACTGTGGGGACCCCGGCCCGCGGTGCAGTGCGGTGAAGAGTATGGGAAGGGAGGAAACGCTCCTCTTTGGTCCTTGGGCAGATCTGGCTGTGATAACTCTGAGTTGAATAGCAGGGAGCAGAACTGGATGAAAGACTGTCAGGAAATGCGAAGAGACGCTCGCACACTCTGAGGCTCACGGCATCACCTCCAGGGCTGCCCCAATGGAGCCGAGCAGCCCGTCTCCATCTCCCCGGCTTCAGCAGGCGCGGGAGCTCCAGGAAGCAGCTTTTACAGGAGAGTCGGTCGCTGACCCCAAGCAGAGAGGAGACTGTGCCCGCCGCCGAGGACAGAACGGAGTGAACCCTCGCCTGTGCACTCAAGCGCACCCTGAGATTCTTATCTGAAATTAATTCTGATTGATATCAAGTTGAACTGCCGAAAAGCAGCATTCAAGCACGCGTTCACACTCGCTGGCACGATGCCGGGGCGCCTCCCATCTGAGTCCTAAAATGGGAAGGAAAGACTGCTGAGAAACGCACACTGCGGGGAGAGGGTTACCAAGACAGCCAGCGTCCAAGATTCCTCTTAGAGAAGGGCAAATGTGTTCCAGTGGGTGCTCCGACCCCCGCCGGCCACTGGAACAAGGTGCGGATCCGCACCCTCAAACTTCGTTCTTTCCGTCACTGTCTTAGCTCCACACTCTAAGACTTCTTTTCCCAACCACGGTAAGGAGAAAGAGGAGTGGGCTCCCCACCCCTCAGGACCTTCAACGGCCTCGTTGCTGGAGGAAAGGGAGGAGGAGGGTTGAGCTGCACGCTGTGAGGAGATAGCAGGTAACACCCAGACAGACAAGCAAAGGGTCCCGGAACCCGTCTGTCTGCGCTGAGGGTCTTGGTGCTCTGTAACTGAGCCAGGTTCATCCTCTGTGTGGAGAAGCATGACGTTCCCAAGATCTGCACCAGGCAGGATAGACCTCACTGCGAGGAGAAGCGGGGGTGGGCCCTGGAGAGGAACCCTTGGGGAGGCATTCTTACCACCCCGTCCCACCGTCACTCATGCTAAAGTGTACAGAGCAGTGAATTCTAGCATCTTCTTATCTCACTCAGAGTAAAAGCAGAGTCTCTCTAAGTGGCACATCATTGGGCCCCTCAGTGTCCCGGTCCCCTCCCCAGCTCTTCCGGGGATGCCAGCCTGCTCGTCAGTCCTGAGGATCCCAGACATGTCCTGGTTTGAAGGCCTTTGCATATGTTATTCACTTTCTCTCTCTCTCTCTCTGGATTGTTCTTCTCACTGTGGCCATGTGGCAAAATTCAGTCTTAAGTGTCACTTGCACGAGGAAGACCTCCTGAGCTGGCCTCACACACGTTTTAACCTTCCCCACCCCCAAGCCATCCCTGTCCCCTTTGCTAATATATCACAAAGTTCACTTCATTAGTCTACGTACTGTCTGTCTCCTCAGCCAAATAAAAGCCCCACGAGAAAAGCCAGTTTGTGTCAGTTGTTGTTTTTGGTCCTGCGAAACAGGGCTTCGAACCCAGGTGTGATCTACCACTGAGCAACATCCCCAACGCTTTTTGAAAATTTGAGACAGGATCTTACTATGTTGCCCAGGCTGCCTTTGAACTTGTCATTCACTTGCCTTGGTGGCCCAAGGAATTAGGGTTACAGGCTGCGCGTCGCACCCAGCGGGACCATGCCTGATGTACACAATCAGGGTTCTACAAATACTAACTGGATGAATGAATGAATGTCAATGATTTACCAAACTCCTCCCTTTTTCATTCACATATAAAGGCCAGGTCTTCTCACAGGCAGCAGAAGCAGCAGCATCTTGACCTTTATTGCAAATATCTCCTGCCATGTTTTCCTACAAATAAGACCTAGCTGGAAAATAATCAACCTTGAGCTAGAGCTCAAAACTGCCATCCCCGATCCATCCAGCCCTGCCATCTCTGCCACCCCGATCCTGCCTGCTGGCCACTCTGACCAACTCCTCAGCTGAGTGTCATCATCTTTAGTCTACAACAAGCAAGTGATTAGCTGGCAAGACCAAGTCGCCTGCTCACACTGGCTTGGAAGCACAAGGTGAGCTCAGGACAAGTTGAAGTTGGACTCACACAGGAGGTCAGTGGAGACCTCCGCACTCCTTGCCTTTCCTGGGGACATTGGCAGTGCCTGGGGAAGTTTTCCAGTCTCAAAACCGGAGCTGGCTCCTGGATTGTACGGGGCCCAGGACAGCCCACCGCACAAAGAGTTAGCCAGCCTGCAGCTCAGCGGTACTGAGGTTGAGAGGCCCTGCCTGCCCCTGCTCTGTAAATGTTTTTAGTCCCTTTGTAGTTTCTCTGGATTAGTCACTGGTGGTGGGGCGCAGTGCACGGATCCTGGTAGAAAGCACCTGGCTGTATCTCTGCACAGCGTTGAATGTTTCCCTACCTTTTGACCCTGGGGTCCTACTTCTGTAAATCTGGCCTGAGGAAATAGTCTGAAACATGGAAAATGTCATGGAAAATATTTTTATGGCATTATTTGTAATAATAAAAACTGAAAACCACCTAATGTCTGGTAATAAAGGAATCGTTAAGTAAACTCTGGAATATCCACTTGTTGGAACATTAAACAACCATTAAAATGGTATTTATTGAGAGTTTATAACAGCGTAGAAAAATGCTTAGATAGAAACATTAAATTTTAAAAATAAGGCTTCAAAATTACACAAGCAGTATGACTGTTAAACAAGCGACAAAGATCATACACACATAAGAGGTGACGCAGACACTCTGCCCTTCGGGCTCTGTCACTTAGGACCGTCTGCTTGAGCAAACCTGTGCCACAGCCAGCCTGGCCCCCAAACTTGTCCCTCACCCCACTTCCCAGTTTCTTTTTCTTGTCTTTTTTTTTTTTTTTTTTTTGGTACTAGGGATCAGATCCAGGGGTATTCTACCACTGAGCTACATCCACAACCCTTACAACTTACTTTTTCCTTTGAGACAGGGTCTCACCTAGTGGCCCAGGCTGGGCTTGAATTTGCAACCATCCTGCCTCAGCTTCATGTAGTGCTGGGACTATGTGCATGCATCACCAGGCCTGACATCACGGTTTCTGTCTAGATGTCCTCCAAGAACCTCATGTGTTCATGGGTGGGGCTTGGGGGTGGGTGACTGGATCATGGGACTCACAGCTGATTTGCTGTTGGGTCACTGGGGGGCATGGTGTGGAACCTGTGTCTCCCCAACCACACCTCCCTTCCTGCTCAGCTTCCTGGCTGCCATGAGGGGAGCATATTTCTTCCGCCAGGCCCTCCGCCATGCCATCCTGCCTTGGAGCAGCAGAACATTGACTGAACCATGAGCTGGAATAAACCTCTCCTCTCCTAAATCTGGGGTTTTGGGTGTTGTGTCTCAGGATGAGGAAAGCGACTAAGACGCCCAGCTTTGTCACATTTCTTTCTCACACCAAAACTTGAGGTCTGGCCCTCAGAGGAGGCGAAGCTCCCCATGGACGTCTCCCTGGAGAAACCCTGTCCATCTCCGGTTTTGTTTCCCATCAAACTGGGCCCGCCCCCTGGGCTGGCAGCAAGGCTTGGCATTCTGGTTAGTCCTGCCCCAGCCCCCCCAGGGAAGGGGCACACACAGGGGCCACCAAGCCACATCCTTATCAACCACTGCTGGGAAAATAACAGGGTCAAGACCACAGGTGTCTAATTAACCCCGTGGAGCCTTGGGACCGAGAAGATTTTCTCTGTGCAACTTGGAGACCTCTCCTTCCCGACCACAGGCCTCTCTGTCTCTGCTCCTGTCAGTCTGCTCGGACCCTTTGCAATGCATTATCAGGCATCTCGTCCCTCTCCCCCAAGGTCTTAGGGTACTAGGAATTTTCTCCCTCATTAGTTTTCCACGGACACTGGCCTTCGACTCCCTAATGGCACTGACTTGGTGTACACCACAGACACTGGCTCAAAAACAAAAGGAAAAGTAGAAAGATAGAGATGCTCACAGCTGGCCAGCCTGGCTATTCCCAGGGTGTTCCCCTGACAATGTGGTGTGGAAGGGAAATTGTTCCATCAGCGACTGTGTTAGATTCATGACCCCACCACAACCTTGAATTGGCCTTTAGTTGTCGCTGATGGGAACTGAAGAACAGCGCCTGTCGACATGATTGCTGCTCTCCAATGAATCAGAACGTGCAGGGCGAGGAGCAGCACATTAAAGTAGCAACAGAAATACATCACTGCACTTTTATATAGATGTATTGCTTTTGCCCAGGCATATAAATGATGGGGCCAGCCACTTCTTTTTTTTTCAAGGACTATAAATTAAAAATAAGCTAAGGGTTTTAAAATTATGTTCTTTCTTTCTTTCTTTTCTTTTCTTTTTTTTAAATCCAGGTAGCTATTTGAAGACAACAGTCAAATATTGGAAGGTCCTATTCGGTAGCTCTATCAGCCACTGCCTTCTCAAGGAAAATCAACTCTTGCCATTTGCATTCAGGCGGCTTCACACAGGGATGGCTGATGTGTCAGGGACTGTCATTTGCTAATTGATCTATTTTTTTTTAAAGTAAATATTTCCCATGTTTACTTCTTGCCTGCTTATCAAAGAAAGTGTGGTTTGCCAAATTAAGTTGCAACCTAAATAAGCAGCAAACGTATTCACCCACTGGAACTAGATATGATCAGAGTCAAGTTGTTGAGAGGAAGCTGAAAGCAAAGGCGACTGATTGTTAAATTTGGAGGTCACAGGGCCCCCTGGAGAGGACCCCATGGAGGACGGTGCCTCCCTGAGCGCACTTGCATGCTCGCGTTGATGAGCAGGACTTTTTCTCGGCAGCTCAAGGCCCCACAAGTCCTCTGACATCCCTTTTTGGACCCCAGATTGATGTCGTTTTCTCTTACAAAGGTATAAAATTGTGACACCCAGGGATGCGACGATCAGTTATGACGCATGTGTATGGAGTGCAAGGCTTCTAATAACGGGTCAGGCAGAGATGTTTGTCCACGAATAACCTACATTTTAAGAATGTTATGCATTGTGAAAACTCGAAGGTTTTCCTACCATGGCATCCATCTAAGTTGAGCCACTGTGGCCACTGAGACCTCCTGCATGCTGGCCGCTGCCCCCTCCTCAACTCCCCCTCCCACTGCTTTCCTGCTAGGCCTGGACGCCCCATCCGTGCGGCCTCCTTCTGATTTCCAGTCCCTAAGTTATTTCCTGCCCCGCGCTATTTGCAGTACTGGGTGATGTGCGAAGCATCGTTGGAACAAAACCACAAGATCGATGTTTTGTGAAGTTTAGAATCTGTGGATAGAGACAGGCAACAAATTCAGGAACAAATCTGTGAGTTTGATGATTTGAAATTTTATAATGGAATTGGAATGGAGTGGAGAAGCTGGACAGCACTGATGTGGGGTGAGGGTCCCTTCAGGGGAGCTCAGTTAGGATTTCAGCGGAGGTGGGAGAAACAAGAAACAGCCACACCAAAGCGCATTAAAATGTCAGGCCCTACCTCAAAAATATGCGTAATTATTATGTATTAATTTAAAAAGTTTACATGCTTAAAGAGTTGGACATGGTAACTCTTCTGATTTGATCATTGTGCATACACATGTCAGTTATCACACTGTACCCATAAATACATAAAATGAAAATAATAATCCCTTTTTTTAAAAAAAGAGGGTCAAAGAGAAGTATCTTTAGGCAAACATAATAGCAAGTGTAAATGTCTTGGGGATGGAAACAACTTGATGGGTTGGAAGGTCAGAGTGGCATCTCTTTTTAATTTTTAAAATCGTTATTAGTACACGTGTGCAGCAGTAAACGGTTACGCTGATCGTGAGCAGTCAGGAAGTGCTGCTGTCCAGGCGTCTTCTCATACACTTCCTCAAGGGGAAGCTTCAGTTACCCACACTACTGCCCAGCTCACTGATATGCTATGAATCATGGGAATGATTACTCTTTAAGTGCTTTACTGTTCTGCAAAAATTTTAACTTTTTGCCAGACTCTGAGCACAACGATTGAGGTGACTCAAGACCTAACCTGAGATGTTGAGGAAGTGGCCCGGCCCCCACAGCCGGATGATGAGTGCGCGCAGTGCGGGAATCACAGACAGCCCTGGCCTCGGCCTTTGCAGAGTGCGTGACGGTGCTGGGCTGCCTCCCGCGCTCACTTGATCATCGGCAAAGGCCGCTTTATCTTAGACATCAGCCCGGTGCCTCGCTGCAAATGCACTTATGGCCCAGAGGCTCAGCATCATTACTTGGTTTCTAGCTCTTCTGGACTTCTGCTAAAATTCTCGCTGAGGGTCGCTGATTTCTTTGAGATTGAGGGAGCCATGGGTGGACTGAAAATTTGTCGTCCCTAAAGGAAACAAATGCTACCTTCTCCAAACCAAACATGGTCATCCAGGAAGCCACCATGCGTTCCAAGTCTTCAGCGACCCCTGGTGAGGTCTGGAGTTGGAGAAATGGACTCACAGTCGCACAAGTCCATGTTGAGGATGATGACTCTGCCACTGTCCACTCAACCTCCCTGTGTGTCCCCAGGCCAAACCAAACCCAATGGACAACTAATGTCTAATGTCTTGACTCTGATGAATTGTAGAATTCTTTGATTTAATGGAATCAAATGTTTTCATGCAACATGGGGAAAGAATCGCAGATGGGGTGAGCTTGATACTGGCAAGGCCTGAGCGAATCCCAGCCACTGCTACATGAGGAGCCATCGCTGCGTCAGCCCTGAGGTCCCTCGCTGAAAATTCTAAGAAAGAAAGAAAAAGTCGCGCCCAGGCCTATGTTGCAATTCGCTTTTAATAAACAAGTTCAGGAAAAGGAACCCTGCCCATTCTGTACCACTACAACAAAAGTCTGAATTCAATACTCTTCTCTTTCAATATCTGAAATCTGTCTTCTCTCCGAGCAGTTTCTCTACTGTCACACCCTGCTGGGACCACGTCAATGAGTGACGCCTTCCAGGGCACAATTTGGCTCAATGTCAAGAAACTTCAGAAATGATGCAGTCTTTCACCCAGCAATGGTGCTTCTAAATTTGCTCATAACCCAAATCGGATACTACGAGGGCAATGGTAAGGTAGGCATGGCAATGCCATTTACAGTAGTGAAACACGGAAAATTATCTGAAAGAGATTGGAATCCCTCAAAATGTGTTATACAGAAACTTGTCACACACACACATGCACATTTATTTCAATGGCAGAATTATGTCTTCAAATGAGTTTGGAGCACACACATTGCATCCTTCCTTTGAGAAATCACAAAGTATATTAGGAAAAATCTTGTCAGAAGAATTACTTCAGTAAAGAAATATATTACTTAACCATATTTAACTGAGTATTTCTCAGATGCATTTGGCCACAGAACCCCTTTATTACAAGACATTTCTTAATATATTCCAGAACTAGGGCTCTACAAAATATTCTTCAGGAAATACTGGGTAAAATACATTTATATATTTATGTCATGTGTTAAAACACAAAGGCTATTGATACTATGGAACAAATGCTGATTACATATTGGTAAGTGGGGAAAACAGGTTATATAATAATGAATGTTTTATTGCCTGACTTTGGGAACAAAATAAATTGTGTGTGTAATTATAACAAAATGAAAACAAATTTGATCTCTTTGTGATGGGATTATTAGATGTTTTCATTTTTTTTGTGTATCTATTTCAACTTTTCTAAAGTCTAATAATACAGTCATTAATTTTAGAGGGGAAACAAGATGCCATTCTAACTTTTTATTTTGAAATAATTTTACATTTACAGGAAAGTCCAAAAAGTAGCTCAGAAAATTTTCACACACCCTTTACCCAGATTTCCCTTCAATTAGCATCTTAAAATCCATGGTGTGATTATTGAAACTTGGAAATTAGCATTGATGGAATATTTGTTCAAATTTCATCCACCTTCCCACTCATGTCTTGGTTCTTGGTTCAATCTGGGGTCCTACATAGTAATTAGTAGTCACATCTCAGTCTCCTAGGATTGGAGGTAGTTTCTCCATCTCCTTGTCTTCAGTGACCTTGACACAGAGTTCTGGTGTTATTTATAGGCTGCTCCTTCATCTGAGTTTGTCCAGTGTGCTCTCAGCTTAGATTTATGCGTTTTGACAAACGTATCTGTGCTCTTCTCCGTGTGTTCTATCAGGAAATGCTAGTTTGAATTGGTAGACTGAATGAAGCTAATTGGACTCCCAAGAAGGTGGGCCTCAGCATGGGGGAGAAATGCCTCCTCCTACTCAGCGGGGATGTCAGTCTTGTCCTGCACTGGGACTTAGACTCGTGGCTCCTCTGCCCTTAGGATTCTTACTTGACAAGGTCGCCGTCTCTCCTGGATCTCCGGCTTGTGGACTGCTGAGCATGGAACTTCTGTTCTCTTAACAACCATGGGAGCCTAAGCGTTCAGATAGATCCCTTCGTGTGTATCCTACTGTTCTATTTTCACCAGCAAAACATAAATGACAGAAAGATGGGAAAGCTGAATAGGTAGCTTTACAGAAAGTGAATGTATTTTACATGCCTACGTGAACACGTGGTGTATTCCCTAGCTCTGTGCTCTGAGGGGATGCAGACTAACAGCCTCCTGGCAGGGGAGGGTACATCTGGGGCTGGCATCCTGGTGAAGAGTGACCAGCAGGCCACACAACCTGTCATGGAGACTGTGGAGAAACAAGCATGTTCCTGCATTGCTGGGGGGAATGTGAATTAGTAGACTCTTCTGAAGCATAATTTGGGCTCATGGAATGATACAACTACATTTTGACCCAGGAATTTAACGTCTGGAAATCTACCCTAAAGATAATGTCCAACAGTATGTACATGCATATAAAAGGTTGCCTCTGCATCAGATGTAATTGCAAAATACTAGAAGGAACTTAAGTGCTCACAGGCAGGGGAGTAGTTGAATGAATTAAGACCCATCAGCCTATGGGGCCCCATACAGTGGCTAAAACAAAACAAGCACAATGTCTACCTAGTTCATGCTGTTACATGAGAAAAGCAAATGTAAAATATAATTATAGTGTCCTAATATTCACATAAGAGAAAAGGAGACAAAGGAAAAATTACTAATGTCCACTCATTCAAGCAAAAGACATATGTGAAAAATAAACCAGAAACTAATAGAAATCCTGAAAGGTGGTGGACAGGAACAGAACGCAAAGAATGGGCAAAGGGAACGGGGTGGTCACTCCCCTGGGCTCCTCAATCTCAGTGGACAGCTGTGGCTCTTAGCAGATTCGCGTCGCCCCAAGTAAACTCAGAAAGGTAAAACTGAGGATGCAAGGGCTCCCTAACAGAATATGGATTATAAAAATAAACCTGACTTTATGACAGTTTTTTCTGGGTCTTACTAAGCCTCAATTTCCACATTTGTTTTTCTGTTTACTTATCAATATATTTGCCAAACAAAAATTATACTAACCTTGGAGAATTAGTACATACACACATCGGTTCTTGATGATAACAATGAATAATATAAATGCACCAAAAGAAAAGGAGAAGCCCAAGTAACTTCAGAAGACAATATTTTGATTGCATGCTATTAAATTGAAGACAAAAATAATTTTGCACAAATATTATATTCAAACTGGAAAACTAGAATTTTTTCTCCAAGGATATGAGCTAGCGAATCTGAAACTCTTTCTGTGTGTTCTAGAATAGAATGTATATATATATATATATATATATATATATATATATATAATTTATCTTGTGGATAATGAAAAGCAGGCTTCTTGCTGTCAAAGACAGACATTAAAAGTCGGAAAGACGACTAGAAGGACACAGTAGGATGTGATTGCAATCAGAGACA
The DNA here is from genome assembly GCA_004363535.1 of Dasyprocta punctata. Taxonomy (NCBI): domain Eukaryota; kingdom Metazoa; phylum Chordata; class Mammalia; order Rodentia; family Dasyproctidae; genus Dasyprocta; species Dasyprocta punctata. Next base: position 44,169 of record RJWM01009898.1, on the reverse strand, counting down.
CCAGCGTAAGGTCCTGGTGACAGACGGAGTGATGGGTGGAATAAAGCTACTTTCTGCGTCCACTGGAGTGAGCACAAGTTCCCAGATGTTTGGCTAAACATGACTTGGGGAATCCATGTGAGGGACATGTTAGCCAAGTATTGCTGGTTTAATTTACATTTGTCTGATAATGATTGCTAGGTTTCAACAAAATTCTTCCACATGTTAAAAAGTCATTTTTAAAAGATCTATTCATGTATTTAAAATTATTTTCCATCGTGCTTTTGGTTTTCTATGTTTCAAGTTTTCAGATTGACCCGCTGAATGTGTCACACATTGCAAATATTTTCCCCTCAGTTCTGAGTACCCTTTCACATTTTATAAATGGTGTTTCTTATCCTGCACAATTTTCATTTAATTTGATATAGTTCAATTAATTAAATATTTTTGCTTCTTAATTTTATTGTATTTTGAACATGGTCTTATCTCACCCTGAAAGACTTAAGCACTACTTTGGCAAAAAGGAGAGCAAAAATGTACTCTAGGAGATTTCAAGTAGAGAAATAACTTTATAAAAGGCTCTGAAGTCAACAGCATTCTGTTCTCATCTGCTTCTTTTCTTTATTTCTTTTTCTCTTTTTTTTTTTTTTTAGCTGAGAGAGCATTATTGCCTGTATCTAGACATCCCCCTGTTGTAGTCAGAGGTTGCAAGGAGAACAATTACATACAAGACACAGAATTTTATAATATTATTTTATGATGGTCACCCAGAGTTAAATACAGGAAAGTGCAGGAAATCTGTCCACAACACTAAAGACCTAGAAAACCCAGCTGAGGGCCTGGATCCCACAGCAACGTCCTGCACGAGTCCAGTTGAAGACCTAGAGCCCATGACAGTGCCTCCCATGAGTCCAACTGGAGGCCGAGAGCCCATGACAATGACTCATCCAAGTCTGCTTTATTGATCTGCACTGGGAAGGCCCAAAGGTCAGTGGTGGAAACTAGAAAGTCTATGCCTGCGGGGTAAAGGATCTGTACCAGTGTGTTGAGGGTTCTACACTGGAGCCAGGAAGCAATGCTCAAAATAAGGACCAGGGCTCCCCTGAAAAGTATCACAGCCATCCTCAGCAATACTGAGGTCCCGAGCTCCTCTAATGATGAGAACAGTTGAATACATACCAGGAAGCCAGCATGACAAGCTTCTCCTGGAGACTGATACAGCACACATCTTCCCCTCCGGAGCCAGGAAGCGATGCTCTGTATAAGGAGCAGAGCTCGCCCAAAGTGAACCGCAGCCACTCTCAGTAACAAGGTCCAGAGCTCGTATCAGGGAAGCCAGCACGACAGACTCTTCCAGGAGAACCACCAGCTCCAAATGACAGCCACACTTTGGAGGACCCACAATGCTATACTTACTCTTTCTCTCCATGTCTTTTTTTATGCTGGCAACTTTCCTCAGGTGGGCCATCTACACTCAGCACCATGCCAATTTAATTCAGCTGGTGTTAAGTTGACCACCAGTTTTTAATCCATAACACCCCCAAAGCCTCATGGAGCCGTAGGTGGAGGGGGCTGGATCTAGAGTGTGCGATTATGGATTAATTCATGATGCGATGCTAGGGTTAAGGCTGCCCCACCATGGGTGTGAGTGCTACCCAACCTAAGGGCAGGGAGCCTGGATAGACTGTAAGGAACAGAGAGCGGGCTGCTGCTGCTGCTTGGGGATTCTTTGCTACTTCACTGCTTTGGTGCCCTCTGCCCTGCCACGGACCCTGCCCTCTCTGATGCCTCCCGACCTTGGAATCAGCCAGTTACAGACTGAAATCTCTGCAAACTGTGAACCGAAATAAACCTTTTCTCCTTTAGCTTTGTATGTTGAGCATTTCATCTCAGCAACAAGAAGCAACGCAGACAGCTTTGGCAAAGTATTTAACCTCCTCAGGCCTCATTTTTCTCATCTATAAAATATGATGATAATCCTACATATGCTGCTATGAGGACTTGAAATTCTTGTCTCAATGCTTGGCATTAAGAAGGCGTTTTCTTATTAGTCTGACCATTATATATCAGATGCTGTCTTAGTTACTTTTCGCTCGTTGCCGAGACGAAATACCTGACACCCAAAATTAGGGAAGGAAAGGTTTATTCTTACAGTTTCTCAGGAGTTTCAGTCCATAAAGTTGGCTCCAGGCGGCTGATCATGGCAGCTGCAAGCTGCAAGCCGCAAGCTGCGATGGCGAGAGAGAGAGAGAGAGAGAGAGAGAGAGAGAGAGTGAGAGAGAGGAAGCGGAAGACCCGCCTTCCCTTACGCTGTATGTCAGCTCCACCCCTGGGCGGGCAAACGCTCACACTGTCAATCAACAAACCAGTAACAAACCACTAACTCAGCCCCATCAAAATTATATGAGGACTTGGGGGTACACTGCATACCCGGTACAGATGCTAAGTGATAATTTAATGGAAACCTCTAGAGGGGCTTGATATTTTTTTCTCAATATTATTTTGGCAAGACTGCTCCATTTCTATAAGAGCAAAGAATCAAATTTTTACCCCTCACTTATACATTCATTAAAATTGTTCTCTTTTCCTCAGAAGTCTTGATCTTTTAAAACTCTGCCATGTCTGTGTTCGACAATGAACTCAGAAAAGTTCTGAGGACGATGGCATTAAAACCCTTAACACACACTGAGCTTGTGGGTAAGAGTACCAAAGTGAATCCCAGAAAGGAGTCTAGCTGGCCCGATTTATTATCATCACGGGATCTTTCCAACACCCCCATTGCCCCCAGCCCCATGTGCTAAGTTCTGGGCTCGTTCCCAAAAGACACATTTCCTTGGAACCAGGAATGGCCCCCAGGCACTGCTCCGGCCAGTACCAGGAGGACTCACTTCATTTCTGTCGCCAGCTCTGTTCCTCCCCCTCTGTCTCCCTATGAAGCAAAGCAGATGCCCTGTGGACTTCTGACATCACCTTTGTTTTCAATACCACTCAAAGCAAGCACAACCAAGACGATGCACTTAATCCTTTGGCAGCTGCTTCTAAATTATTTGAACTTGATGAAGTTTCCATCTACCAGTAAGCTAGTTGAGTGCGTGTCCTCACAATGTGTGGATATCTTGGAGACAGCACACACACACACACATGCACACACACACACACACGCACACAAGCGTGCACACATCTATACACACACATGCAGACACACACATACACACACACACACATGCGTGTGGGCACGCACCCATGGATGTGAATAGATTTTCTTTTCTGGTTAACTGACGTTTGTTTTTCTCATTGCCTCACCCCTGAGAAAGCAACTTAGAAAAGCAGGAGCTCTTGGTCTCAGGATGGGTTTTCGCCTCCGGAAGAGCACTGCAAGCTGGAAAGTTATAAACTGAAAATGTCTTTCATGCACCAAAACTACCAAGCCCCTAGCACCACAGTGCCCTGTGGGGCATGGGGGCTGCTTCTCCTGCTTGCCTGGCTCCCTGCCCCTGCCTGCTATCAGGAGAGCAGTGAGCTCCTGGGTGCTCGCCGGGGAGAAGATCTAAGCTTTGTTTCCTCTCAATGCACCTGGCCTTCAATCCATCGGAAATCCTGAACACCCTAAAATGAACCTGCGTAAGTTGGGGACTGTGGACTCCCAGCTGACCTTCCATGCTTTTCAGTTCCTCAGAGCTTAGGTCCTGAGCAATGGATGAAGGGAAAGGAGATGGCAAACGGAACCCCGCCTCTGTCTGCGCCCCAACCTTATATGATTTGAGTGCCACAACAGAGACCCAGATTTACGACCTCAGAGGCTCTTGCTGGAGTGCCACCTGCAATTGGCATTTTGAAAAATTTTGGAGGTATTTTTTGTTTTCATAAAAATGGAAGATTATGACATTCATGATGTGATATTATGCAATAAAGACAAATATTTGGTATTTATGTCCAGTTCCTTGGAATTTCTTGAGTGATAAGTAACTTTGGTGTTTGGCTAATAATGAGATGAATGGCAGGGTGAGGTGGAGGGCTGGCAGGGCTGCTCATCGGAAAACCCAAGGCAGGGGCAGAGTGCTGGGCTGTTCAGTGCACCATGATCCCCTGTGCCCGGCCTTCCTCACTCTAGGAAGGGGAAGGGCTAATGGTTCAATTGCACCCGTGAGTTGAAACCTCAGTAAACCCCATAGACACTAGGGTTTGGAGAGCTTCCTGCGTGGTGAACAGGGCAGTGAGCTAGGAGGCTGGCACCCCACACCAGAGAGGGACGGAGGTACCGGGACACTGCACCTCTCCTCCAAGGCCCAGTTTCTGCATGCTGTCCTCTGTGGTGAATTTGCAATAGTAAGTATAGCACTTTACAGAGTTCCCTGCATTGTTCTAGTGAATTTTCAGACTGAGGGAGTGGGTGGTAACTCTGAAATTTGTAGCCTGTTGGGCAGGAGTACATGTAACTCGGGTACCCATTTGCGGCTATCTCAAGTGGGACAAACTTGTGGGGTGCAATCCCTGGACCTGGAGGGTCTGCACTAACTCTGCAGAGCCACCATTCAAGCCGAGTGACTTGTACAACCAGTCGGTGCAGAAAAAGAGCGCTCAAGGGGGACACGGGACACAGCCTGCTAGACCCCCTACCGTGTGCGCAATCGCTGTGCACCTGCCTGACCCGCTGAGCACTCACGGGAGCAAGCATCTGCTTGGGATTCCCGAGTCCATCCCATTGCTGGGTCCCGTTTTGCATAGTCCTTACCCACCTGGCTTTCCGGGAGTGCAGGTATTACATAAACTGAGAGAGGCTTCACTGTGCTTCTTGCTCAGTTATTAGAGCAGCTAACACAGCACTGCCCCTGGGTCCGCATTCGTGCCTGCTATCTGTATGGAAAGTTGTAGGTGTGAACATCAGGCCAATTCACTGTAGCACCTACAGTAGCAGTGCCTGAATTATTTTGTTATAAGCTATTTTCCTTTTTGTTTCCTCTTTAAATCATACACGGGAGTTATATTTTTTATTATATGTACTTAATTTAAGTTATGCTGTTTATGGATTTTATTTCAGGATTAGTAGAGGAAGTATTTGCAAAATATTCTCAATAAAATCAAAGTATATGTTTTGCAAAGATCGAGACTTGTTGTATTATTTCACCGTTTCCTCACGACTTGGAGGGCTCTCTCAATCGCTCACCTTACAGTGCAGGATGACCCAGCCTTTGCCCAGCGTCATGAGCTCAGTAAGTGAGAAAGCCAGGATTCAAGCGGTTTCTGTTTCTGAAGCCTTGAACTTGGTGGAAATCAAAGGACAAAGGACAGAAGGATGGTGAAAGAAGGAAAGAGAAAGCAAAAAAGAAGGGGAAAGGAAGGAGAGACGTGCACAAGCGGGGAAAAACTATGCGACTCAACCGTTTTCCAGTTGTTAAACTTTTTAAAAATACCCTAAATAATATATGTGCAAAAGGTTCTTATTGATGACATTTGTTACCTGTTTAACATAGTGTGTATTAAAAATGGTGATAGAAAACATTTTTAAGAATATGGCACAATCCTATCCATGAAAATGAAGTCTAATTGGGAAAGTTACGTAAAATGCATTCATTCTTAAATACTAAATAAATATGTAGCAGGGAGCAACATACAGCAAGCATGAAAGGGAGACACCAGCTTTCGCTCCCTCTTCGTCTAAAAACACAGCCTGGACCCCTGACGTCCTGTCACCCCTTGTGCCGGGGTCACAGCGTGGAAAGCCGGGTGGCTCCGTGTGCAGGGAAAGCTTCTTGTGAGCAGTGCCCAGATTTCCCCGCGCAGTGAAGCTGCTTCTCCACCCTGGTTGATTCTGGTATTGTGGATGCGATGCTCGCTTTCCCTTCCTGCAGCGAATGCCTGGAGGATGAGCAGGCTTTTGCTTGAGGACAACTCTGCAGCCCCAGAGGAGTTTGGCACAGATGCATGTCATGCCTTGTGCCATGCACCTGGCCACAGCTGCTGCCCGGCGGGAAATGGCCCACTCCCTATCCCAGCTAGTCCTCGGCTCCTCTTGCTCCTCGTGGTCCCTGGGTCAGAGACCCAGAGCCCCCGTGTCCTGGGAAGTATTTTCCTTTGAGGACTTGCAGATGGAGGAGGAGCACTTTCTGGGACTTTTATGACTCTGGGTTCCTCCTTTGCTCTGGTCTCTATTGAGACCGACACAGTGGTCATCGAGTTTTACAGGACTAGAAAAAGAGAGTAGAAGGACCTTTGGGCTGCTTAAGCCACCACCCGTCCAGCTACTGTTCCTCTCCAGTTCTTGTGTTTCTGATGGCACCGGCAGGGCCGAGGAGACCACGCGATGGGGCCACAGCTCGTTTGAGTGTGGTGGGTGACGCTGCTGTGGGATTTGCTCCCACTCTGCTCAGCTGGCCGTGTCCACTGTCCTGGGGTAACTGTGACTCCCAGGAACCTTTATTGCAGTGATTGCTGATCCCCATATCATGGGTGACATCACTGGGACCCAAGGCCAGGGGCTGTGTACTTGCCCACATGTCACAGACAGCCCGCCAGGCCCCAGAGCCTGCCAGGTAACGTAGAGAAACAAGATGTGAACCCAGCGTGTAGGGCCAGAAGCCAGTCTACAGAGAATCTTCCAAAACTTCCAGCAGGTATATAAAAGAAACTTCAGGTTTCTCCAAATGTAACAGCAACCCTAAAAGGTCGTTGGTGTTACCCATCACAGCTGGTGTAGCTGAAAGACCATGTTTTTCTTAGATGATCCGAAGAAAAAGACAAATTTTGATGACACAGAAAAGATGGACGCATCATCTGATTTGTTATTTAGAAAACAGTACTACAAAGTTGTTGTCCCATGAAAGAGTGGGTCCCAGAATGGGCAGGAAATGAAAAAGTTATAAAGAGGCATGCTGGGTGATTGATTCATAAAATTCTGATGCTGTTTTCCTAGATTGTGTAATGCTTGGGTTATCAGCTTTTAATCAAATATACTCTATCATGATTTATTTTCTTATTGGAAGTGCAGTTTGCTTTTGAAGCTCTCTTTGCGTTAGTCATTTTCTATCAATTTTTAAAAGAGAGCCTCTTAGAGTACATACATTTCATCTCAGAAAAACCTAGGCTCGGCTCCGTCCTGAGGCCTGGGACCACCGGGACGCAGAGATGGCTGGAGTCGTCTCCTGCAGTACCCAGGGCTGCGTCTGTAGCTGATGGTGCAACTCGCAGCAGGACAGACTTCAGGTCAGTTGAAGAATAATGGTCTAAAGTCAGAGCCCGGAGAAGGCGAGGACAGAAGCAGGAAGGAGGAGCGAGTTCCAGTCCACGACAGTGAGTGCTTAAGGAAAGCTGCGGATCACAGACGCGCGGCTGAGCGCCGGAGCCCACTGGGGCCGCCGAGGTGAGTCCTTCTCACCTCCCCGTGAGCCTCTGCACGCCTCCTCCTCCTCCCTCCACCTTCGCCCTCACAGTGGCATCTCAGGCATAATGAGGGCAGACGACAAGAACCAACAATCTTTTTGCAGAGAGGGCGCGGGGACACTGAAGTGAGATTAATGGCCTGGCGTGGCCCCGAAGTCAGAGGGAGGCACGTGCCGCCCGCAGCGCTTCTGCTGGACCTAATCACGTCCTGGGGGACGTGCCCAGCTTCCGCTGACAGCCAGGCGGCCGCTTGGACATTAACCTTTCCGGGGCCCACTTCCACGCCGCGCGCCCAGCACGCCACCCAGAAAATGCAACCGAACAACAGTTTTGCTTTTCCTCCTGCTGACTGTTTTCAATGTCCCTGGTCCGCGTTTCCCCACCAGGCTGCCTTTTATGGGCTGTGGATGACACCGCGCAGCCCTTCTTGCTGGAGCGCGGAGCTGCTCACCCACCGGGCAGCATCCTTGTCGCGGGCCTGTGGCCCCCGGCGACCACCACACCGTGCCCTTAGCTCCTGGCCTCGCTGCATCCCAGTGAGATCAGCACTTTGGTTCTTCTCTTTCACCCAGCAAAAACCCAGGAGCAACAAACAAGTAAGGGCTCGGGTTAACTGCGCTCGTCTCCCAGAGAGTTCAAGACAGGGTCCCAGCCCCGCCGCCTGCCTGCCTCCCTGCTCGGGCATCGTGTCTGAAAGCTGCGGACGGCGGCGCTGCTTCCCTGGGCACGTGCGGGCTCCAGGGCCTCAGACAGAGCTGGGGCTTGTGCCCGTCGCGCTGGGTCCCCAGGTTAACTGCCTTTTCTCCCTGGTTTTTTTTTTCTTTTTCTTCTACTAGCCCAAGTCACTTGGTTATGAGGATTGGAAAACATTGCTGAAGACGGCGTGGACAGCTTGAGAGTCAGAAGCAGCTGGGAGCTGCAAGGGGCCTTGAAGCTCAGCTGTCCTTTGCATTTCTGTGCTTCGAGCACCTCCTCAAATCCAGGTGACGCCAGCCTGCCACCTGCGCAGCCTTTGTCAGGGCCACCTCCCCTCCCGAGCAGGGTGAGAAGCCCGCTCTGCCAGGCGCTCAAACCCAGAGGTGGAGGAGAGCCCGTGTGTCACCCAGAAGGGTGCCCCGTCTGCGTCAGTGACTCTGTCAACCCTGCTGGCGCTGCCCCTCCTGTCGTCAGCACCTCTCAGGGTAGATCCTACACCGTGAAGTCTGACACATGTTGGGGTGCTCTGCGCCGGGACACTGGTGGCTCTGTGTAGGAGGAGGGCCACGTGGAGCTGCCGAGAGCGAGGACATGTCACAGTGCCCTCCCTCGGTTCACCCCTCCCCGCCTCCCACCGCGCTTTGAAGGGGAGGTTGACAAATTCCCTGATATCAAAGCCAGCTGTCAGAACAACACAGGGTAATAGCTGTCCTTGTCAAATGCACCAATTAATTCACCTGCCTGTCAATGCTGGGGTAATTGATGGACTCCACAGCCCGGCTGAGTACTGAAAGACAAAGGCATCGCTAAGTCCATTTCACCTCCTGACGTGTCCTGGCGTGGAACTGGAGCCCTCGGAGCCGGACAATGTCAATAAGCCCTCAGGAAAACTAAAGCGTGTGTGCGGGCGGGCGGGAGCCTCTCCCATCTACTGTATGTGTTACTGTGGGACCCGTTCCCGGAATATTATCAGAAAGCGCTCAGAGGGGAAGGCAGAGAAGTAAACACCACGGTCTATGCCTAGGCTCCCCTGCCTGCAGACGGGAATCAACACCTCGCTGCTTGAGATGCAATTAAGATCTCGAGGGCCGGAACCCTGCCGCACTGCTTGCTTAGCGAGGAGCGGAAAAGAGCCTAGATTAGCAGAAGCATAGTCAAACTCCTCATTTCTACAGCAGGATAATCCGATGACTGCCACTCCACAAGAAGAGCCTCACCGCTAGACATCTGCACTAACACGCGATATGAGCAGTGTGGGTTTCCAGGCCGAGGACCACAGTTTGCTAGCAGTGGTGGGAGGATCAGGGCAGCCAGGGGCCCAGAGATGCCCTGCACTATTTCCAAGGAGGTCAGAAAGGGCAATGAGGGCATGGAGGTGCAACAGGTCTGGGCAGACCAGATGTTAGAGGTAAGGGTCATCAAATCTAAACTGATAAGTCTGGACTCTGGCTTCTGCATTCTATTCATTCTACTCATGTATTGGGTTTGCTAGGCATGGCGTGTCTTTAGCTTCAAAGTAAGGAGAACCATAATACAATGTATTGAGCACTTACTATGTTCAAGTGCTTCCCTTAGGTCTTATGTACATCAGATCATTTAATCCCCACACGAGTCCTAAGAAATAGGACGAGGGAGAAGCCTGCCTAACGTTCATGCTCTTCCAGCCCAGCAGAGACATCTGGAGCAGCAGACTCACGTTTCCTCCTGTTGCCCTCACCCCAGAAGGAAGGATTTACCAATGAGGTATGGATGGAGAGGAGGAAAGAGGGATGAGGAAGTCACCACACAGTGCTTTTGGGCATGGGCTGGGTTTGGTTTTCAGTGCTGTCTGAGGGGAGGCAGTAGCTAAGTGGGTGAAGAAAGTGCAAAGGCTCAGTGAATATCACGGCAATCCACGTGCTTAAATCCTCTGTGATGTCTTTTGGAGGATGCCAGCAAGACTGGAATATCTTTTGCACTACTCTGAGCTATTGAAATCAGTGCTTATTCTACATGGCATTAGTCTGAGATGCAGCTACTGGGTCTCTGAATTCATTAGGATTAGAGCAGACATAACATCCACTTAACAACCAGGATGGTAACTCGGAGAAATGCCACAATTCACTCAATGCTCTCAGCACATGTGCTGAACTGTGATTTAGCATCAGGGATGAAACTATCCATTTTTGTATCCTCAAGCCATTCTGGAACCCTCCAGGACATTCCTTGGTCAATTACACCAATTTCCCCTGGAATTCAGCTCAGAACGTAACTGTTTTCCTCTCGGCAATATTTTCAAACAGTGAGTGCTCGCTCTGTGACAGCTAAGTCCAACACTTGCTTTGCGATTTCCCACTTGCTCTGCACGTAATCCCCTGGTCCGAGGCATCCTTTGCAGCCGCAGAAACCAAGCCTAAGGCTCCAGGGGACGGAGTCACTGTCCGAGGATGCACTGAGGTGAAGGCCCAGGCGCAGCTAGAGTCTGGCTGGGTCAGAACTTAAACCCGGCACTGCTCCATTCCAAGCCCCTGCCTCCTTCCTTTTTCCTCTGTGAACATTTTCTCTCCAGGTAGATGCAAAGTGTCCTGTTGGGAGGAGGGCAATCTTGAATTTTTCTCCCGGTGGCCTCTGCCTCTTTTCTTCCCAGTTGTTGGGGCTGCCCACGTGTCTACAACGGCCACGCCATTTGGAAGACTGTCACAGGCAAAGCAGCGAACAGGGGTCTGAGCAGGTTGGGGTCCAGGGGGTTCAGAATTTGCATTAGCTTGCTTCCAGCTGATTTGATAAGCTGCGATTTGGCCGGGCAGGTAGTCTTCAATTTGGATTTGTCAGGGTCAGGGAGATTTACTTTCTTCTGTTGCCCTGGGGGTTTGGGGTATGAGATCCGCTCTCCTTGATTGTGCTCTTTAAAATCATGACCACGTTTCTCAAGCCGCCGACCTGAGAGAGTGCAAGCATGGGTTTCTATGGTGTCTTTGAAGAGAACCAGTTTCTCTAAAAGTGGAGCATTTGTCTTCCTTTCTACACTTCTTCATGAGCAAAGTTATTTAACAATGATTTGTTTAAAGATACAAAGAAAAGCAATGAAACGAAGAAAAATAGGAGCTCTTGTCCCGCTTTTTCCCTGTATATCATGACTACGGGAACCCCTAGCCAGACCAAGGTTCCTGTGTTAATGCAAAGTGGATATTCAGTGCCCACTGAAGTTTTCCCGCCTCTGCTCCCTTGGCCCTCCAACTCGGGAGGCTTCTGTTTTGTTGTATTTGATGTTATTTTTACATTGGTTGATGGTTGCTCTCATGTTTGAGAACTAAATGTGTTGTCCTACCATGGGTCTCAAATCCATCAATTAATGCTTCTGCCTTCTGTGCTGAAGGCGTCATCTCCAAGCTCATCTTGATGAATCTTCCTCTCTACCTCATTACTCCAGCCAGACTCAGCGAGATGAGGCCGCTGCTGCTTGACGAAGGCCATCGCACACTGGTTCCAGCTCCTGTCGCATGCACGTGCCTAGAGAGCTCTGTCGCATCCCAGGGAGAATTTTTACATCAGAAACACTGAAAATTGTAACACTGATGCAAGCCTGTTGTAAAATAAAATCAAATATAATGTATTTTTTAAAATAGATTTTTCAATGCACAATTCAAGAACGGTATGACCCTGTACATGCATACTGTCTACCGCTGTAGTTAGATTCTTTAACTTCTTTCAAACATGTTTACACAGTTAAAATGAACATGAATAACTAATTGTTTTCTTTGCACCTTTTATTACATAATAAAACACTTACCTTTTTAGAATGCACCTAGCTTTTAAAGCATATGTCAGTTTCTTCATGGTTCCTCAGATGACTTATGAGGCTTTATTAAAAGGACACGCTCAGCTGGGGGATTCCTGAGGTGCATTGTGTAGCTGTGTGATTACTTGCATGTTTCTGGCTATCACAGAGAGATAGAGTGGGGCTTAGGACCCTGGCTGCTACTCTGTACCATAAGCAGTATGTGGTCAGCATATAACTGCATACAAATAAATAATAAATAATTTATTCTAAATGGCATTATTTTCTCAAAAGCTGGTGGTTTAGATTTTTAGAAACCTAAATGAGTTTATTGCTGAACTACATAAAGGTTATAGATAGATATAGATATAGATATAGATATAGATATAGATATAGATATAGATATATAGTGCGCATGGTCATAATCTAGCTACTTCCTCAGGTTGCAAGCCGGTCAGGGTGTCAGGGTCTACTTGCTTGTTGTGTATTTTACCACCACAGTTTTAGGAATGAAGATGTCTTAGCTGCTTCTTCCCTTCTCTAACTGACCTGCACATGCATTTAATTCTGTTTGAATCCTTGAGGCCCCGCCTTTAGGAAAGGTGGATAGCCTTGTTTTTACTTCAGTAAGCGTCCACATAGTGTCTACGAGGGGCATGTGCTAAGTGTTGCAATGACAGTAAGAAATAAAGACACGGTATCAGAGACCGTGAGAACTTGTTATCTGCGAGGCCATGAACCCGTGACTGAGTTTGTTAACGGTGTGTGTAGTAAAGCATAAGAAAACAAGTGTTAAAAGAAAACTCTTCCTGTTTGCACTGTTAGGGGAATTTTTTTTTTTAATGTGGATTGGATAATGTGCAGTTTGGTGTACATGGAGGGCTTTTCTAAAATTGCATTTGATTCTTTACTGTGTTTAAGAAATGTAAGTTCTTTTTAGAGGGGGTAATACTCTAGCCCCATATGATAAAAGACAGCTTAGTCTTTAAAATTAAATATGCTGTGGAAGTTTCCATTGCTAATTAGAAAAAGAGCCAGAACCAAACCTCACCTGTCTTGATTGCTAATTCTGTATGTTTCCCACCAGACCCACACGCTGATAAGTTGTCACCACGTGGCAGCACATGGAAGAGAAGCTTGGATGTATCTCTCTGATACTCGATAGCTTTCCAAAACCAGGGCTGAGAGGCGCTTCCTTCCTTCCCTGTCGAGCAGGCGCCTGGTGTGAGTTGTTAAAATCAAGTCCTCAAGATAAAGAACAGAAACGAAGCTTTGTAATGCGTGAGGGACAGGAGAGGATGAGGGGGCGCGGGAGGGCGAGGGGCGCGGGAGGGTGAGGGACGCGGTCTCGTGCTCCCTTCAGCGTAGGAGAGGAGCCCCGGGCTGCAGGTAACGCGCTGTCCCCAGCGCTCGCTTCCTCGCCTGTGCGATGCCTGTTTCGAGGGCCTGGTCTCTTGGTGCCCAGGTCTCCAGGGTCCTGGCTTCCCAAATGTCCCCCACGCGGTGGCATTTCTGTTGCCGGAGGCTGTGATGACTTCCCGAGGAGCACGGCAGAGAGCCCCACGGAAGCCAGCGGTGTCTCCCGCTGACGGTGGAGTCCGGTCTGGGCCATGGCAGAGCTGGCACAAGGTCCCCTCGCCCGGTCCCCTGGGCCGCTGTGCCCTGCCCACACCAGCTCTTCCGCTGCTTCTCTCACTGGGACCTGGGCACGTCCTGTCCCTTTGCTGAGTCCTTCTCCTCCGTCTTCCCGCCTCCTCCTCAGGCCTAGGCCTCCACCCCTGTGTTTGCCCGTGGGGTTTCCTTCAGTGGTCCCCTGCTCCGCCCTCCCTGTCAACTTCCTTCCCCTTACCAGATTACTTTCTTCACAGTGCAAATCAAAACCGGAAATTCTATTTTTTTAACTCCCCGACTTCCATGTTGTTTTCTTTCTTCTCCAGTGGAACATGAATTCCAGAGAGGCCAAGACTTTAATATTCCCATACAGTGCTACTTCCCAGCACCTACAGCGGGGCGGGGCCCCTAGCTAGGATTCAGAACAAATGACCTTCAGGAACTGTCATCCGTGCTTAGTGTCACACGAAATTCATCCACAAAGACTTGTGACTCAGGGGGCTGGGTTTATAGTCCACCATTCCTGCCTTCCCTCGAGTCGGTAGAATCCTTCACAGACCACGCTAACTGGCCGCACAGAGTAACCACAGCAAGACATGCTAAGGACGGTGACGATAGTGAGGACCTGCTGGGGGCTGGGTGTTGTCCTTCGCTCACGTTTCCCCCTGGTCCCTCCATAATCCTGCAAAGTGAGTGAAAGAACCCACGTTGTACAGGGAAGCAGATATGAGCCGAGCTGTCGTGTCTAACTTCACAGCCTGCGCACACTTGAGCGCGCTCAGATTTTAGAGTCACCTTCATCTCCAGGCAGGCTGACGTTCCCTCTCTCCCAATGCCTGGGCTCGGGCATTTCTCAGATTTGGGATTCTGGAACACTGGCATGTATGTGCACATCTGCCTGTGCCTGAGGAAGCGTCTTGAGTTTGGGGCTCAAGTCTGAGTGTGGAACTCGGATTTCATCTTCTCCTTATGCACATCGCCCGAAGCTAACTCGCACTTTACTTTAAATAATTCTGTGCATTTTGACAGCCACCCAATGCACCGTGTCATCATGTTAGCACTCAAAACCTTTCAGACTTTTGGGCTTTCACTGCTCAGGCAGAGGGTGCTCAGTCTGGGCTGTCTGGAGTTGCCTAGCGTGTCTAAGCCAAGCATTTCTTCGCTGAATGTCACGAGACACAAAAGCCACCCCGAGCGGGAGTGCTGCTCCCCATGGCTCTGCACAGGCCAGCACGGCGTCTGAGATGGGAGCTCTGGAATAATTCTATGACCAAGGTTTCCTAAAGTCCGTAAGCAGGTGCTGTGGGCCTGTCAGAATGCACTGAGGTTCCATGCGGTTAGCGGAAGATGGATTTGAAATATTACATGTCCTGGACACACACACCGGTCCCCATACTCAGCTCAGCACTCTGCTAATGCTTGTTAGTAACTCACTCCTTCTCCTCAGAGCTTACCTGGCAGGGGCTGGGGATAAAACAGCCTCCGGGGAGGGACAGGAAGTAGAGTGGCCTCAGGGCTGGTGACCCTGTATGGTCAAGGAGAGGCTGCTGTCCAGGAAAGGAAGGGGCGGTGGCCTGGGGAGGGGGAGCGGGAGTGAGCCCTGTGACCCCCCGGGTTAAGGAGCTCAGTGTCCGGGGAAGCATACCGGGACCTGCTAAGTGCAGAGTCCTTGGGGTTCTGCAGTGTGTAGTCCCATGGCTGCTTGTGGTGAGCAGTCCAAGCAGAACCTCTTTTGCAAAAGGAAGTTTACACCGTGCCTCCTTCCCTACAAGTCCCAGTCCGGGGCCCCCCGCACGATGGTGACTGTGACAGCTTAGAGCAAGTGGACACTCAGGCCTGGCCCCGTCCAAGTTTAGAGGTGGGACCAGCAGGACAGGGGCAGCCACATGGCGTCCGCGGCAGATGCCCAACAATGACTGACACGGCGGCTTTGTGGGGGGAAGGTGAGCGCCCGGGTGTGCCCAGCTGGAAGCCGCCGTCATTTAGCACTCACAGATGGAGACGGAGGGTGGTGTGCGCCCCCAGCTGTCTGCTACCGCCGCCTTGCAGGCCCCCCTCGGCTGCCTGAGACTCGGGATGCTCGGGGAAGGGCCCGATGCGGGCGGGGGTGGTCTAATAAAGCAGCTGGTCTATTAGAAGATAGGCTTTGTGGAGAATCACACAATCATCCTGAATCCCCCTAATCCCAAACTTTATTGCCCTAGATAATAAGCTTTGGTGGCGACGCTCCATTGAAATATGGGATTGTCTGCAGGCTGCAGGCACCTGCTGTGTCGCTCAGCTCCGGGCTGCAACTGCGGTCCAGAAGCCAGGGCCAGGTGCACAGCGCCCCTCGGCTCCCAGGGAGGCGAGGGGGACCGCAGGGGCAGCTAATCTCTAAGACGCCTCTGAACACTCTGCAACCCGAAGGTCTCGTTCCAGCCTGAGACCGTCTCCTGCTCTGTGGCTTGTGCTTGAGACGGTTTTGAGGACTTGGGACAGAAGGAGCAGGGGGTGGTTTGTCAGCAGCGGCGTGGCGACCCAGGTGAGTCCTCCTCTCCTGCCTCCCCTGCATGCCCACCCAGGCACGCTCCTGCCCTCTCCTTCTTGGGACTTCTGCGTCCCCCCAAGGACAGGAGTCCCCTTCCTCCTCTGTCACCCTCTGAAGCGTAGCCCACAGGACCATCGCTTGGCAGCTCCCATGCCCATTGGACTAGGAACGCTTTGAGGTCACGGACTGGCTTTGATTCATCTTTTTATACTCAGCACCTTGAAGATGCTCAAAAGCTTCACAAAAACAATGAAAAGGATAAACTTACAAAGACAAAGAAGGAAAGACTGGAAGTGACCTAAATGCACGTCAAATAGAATCCTGCATGGCACGGAAACAAAGGGACAGAGCTGCCCGTATTCGCAGTGAGTGAGCGCCAAGGAATACTGCTCCGTGAGAACAGAGCAAGGTTTCCAACAATGTCAAGAATGTTGTGTTTAAACAAATCACGCTGGCAATAAACAATCACCTTCAGAAAGGAGGCTTGGAAATGTGTTACACCGGCTGGAAGGGAGACTGCGTTTTACACTTTAAATCCCTTTGTAAAGCTAAAATGTTCAGCACATGTGAATGCTGCCTTTTTTAAAAGGTAGAAACAAATACATGTCAGCGCACACAAAGAGGTCTGCTGAATGCACGCACAGCTCGCACTCGGTTCTCTCCTCCTAGTCGCTACCCAAGCATGCTGCAGACCACGGAAGGCGTCCACACGGAGGCCTGCACGACAGACGGCGCACAGGTGCGACAGGCGCAACCCTTGGTTCGGGTGAAAGTTCCGGGCGGGAACAGGAATTTGTTAGCTTCTGTCAGTGAGCTGGGGAAGCAGGGGTGGGAAACGGGGCAGACGCCACACAGGAACTCAGAGCCTGCTCTGGTGTGAACGACGAACCTGTAAGAAGCGGAAATAGCATTTCATGAGCATCTGTTCCCAGGAGCACACGGCGCCTTTTCCTAATTGTTCTGCTTAGGATAAAAATTTCACTTATTATATTCCTTCTCGTCTCTTCTTCTTCCTCTCCTCCTTCCCTCCCACAGCACTGACAGAATGACCTTCCTAGGAGATCTGCCCTCCTTCAGATGAAAATGACTTAAATTATTTGGTTCCCGCTCTGATGGGGTATCGATTGCTTCCCCAATCCCATAAACAACTCCTCGCCACCTCTCCAGGGGACCCGCTGCACTAAATTAACTTAAGAGCAATCTTGGCTCTTAACAGGCCCATCTACCAAGTGGTCGTCTTGGAGAAGTGATTCATGAGTTTGGTTCCTCATCCTAGTGGCCTCTAGTGAGCAAGGCTGACCCTTTCTCCGTGGAGCCCTTAGGCAATTAGAGTGGATTTGGGAAAACTTAATTAAGGCTGGTTATCTTTCCCCAAACAAAAGAGAGGAAATGGGGGGAAATACCGCAGGGTTACCTGGATAACTGAGCAGAGCCCCACGTGGTCAGGAGCGACAGATCCTCACATTAGCAGTGGTGCCCTGGACACTGTCCGTTCTCTGAGAGTTAACAAGAATAAGAGATCTTTCTGATCACCCTGCTTAGTGACCATGCCAGTATTACTTCTGTATTTTCATCAAATGTGTAACTGTGGCTATAGTTCTAATGAACAGAAATCCAGGTACTTCTTGGATCCTTTCCTCAGATGGGATTCAGCTTTAAAATAATTCTCAATTAGCCAATAACGATTTCAGTAATTCTTACTGGCCTCACTTACCTATTCCATCATCCCCTGTGCTCCCATAATTCTCTGCTTCTCTGGAACAATATTGCTTGTCTACAGGTCTTTTTCCTGAATTTAGCCGTCTTGATTCTGGCCCAGGGAGCTTTTAGGAGGTTGGGACAAAAGTTTGTGTTATCAGAAAATGAGTATGGTAGACTGAGCACACTTAGTTTTAGGAACCCAAAACCCATCTTCTCCCTGAAGAAAGTATAATAAGACACATCAAGAATTTGGATGTCAGAGTAGAATTTAATGAAAAATGCAAAGTTCCCCGGTCTATTAGCCTAGAATGTCCAGAGCCACTGACATCTTCATGGGCCCCAGATCACCTCCCTTTTGGAAAAATCTCCTTTTTCCTTGATTCATGCATAATGGCCCATTTTGCATATAAGAGTTAAAATGCAGACGACTAGTTGGAATTTTATTACATTTCATATATATTCCACTAAATATATATTAATTTCAATTCTCAGCTCTTTTAAAATTGTGTTAGAAGACTCGAACAGTATTTTCTCTATGTCCCAAATTTTGCCAGTCTAATCATCTGGGTGCCTTCTTACACTGGCCACAAGCTAGTAGAGTCTGAAGTCATCCTTTGGTGCTTGGAGGAGCCGATGGCAGTGGATGCAGGATTCTGAGAAACCATCGCTACCCGTGTATTGTGGCAGGCGCAGAAATGTGTCAGTAAAGTATATGCCATTGCCCTGGTCTGAACTTCAAAAAACACTGTTCTGGTCAGCCCTCCCTGTGAAACCACCCCAAAGAGTAGTGATTTAAGACAGCAAAGCGTGATTTGTTATAGTTCTGTGTTTTGTCTCTGAGATTGCCCCTCCAGTTTTACTTAGGCTCATCCCCACCGTGGCCTTTGGTAGGAAGGTGGCTGGGCTCCAGGTGGAGAGGAGTGCCCCTCCCACGGCTGCCGACCAGAGACCCTCACTTCCCTTCCACCACATGGCCTCTCCTCTGCCGTAGATGAGATTTTTCTTGTACGGTGGTCTTGGAGCAGCACTCAGAGATGCTGGAAGAGAGCTAATCGAAGCAACTCGCACGTGCAGTCCAAATGCTGGTAGAAAAAGAAACGGACTCTAAGCCTGGATGAGAGAAGTGGCAAATTATACGCAAAGGGGCCCGGGCTGCGCATGCCCGTGCTTTGATGAACTGGGGGTCCCAGAAGACAGGGAGAAGGGAATGTCTGGTCCTTCAAAGAAGGCAGGAATCTCAGGCTCTGAGGCTTTGACTTCCTTCGTTACGGGGCTCCCTGGGGGTGGATGAGTGGCCAGAGAGGCAAAGCTAAGAAAGTGGTCCAGGTGTGGCTGTCCGCCCTGCATCTCGTGCTGCCCAGAACACACTGCACCTTGCAAGCGCCCCTCTGTCAGTGAGTCTTTGGGGTCCTCACCGGGCACATCTGGGACAGGTGTCCAGCTCTACCAGATGGGGACCCACCGAGTCTCAGCCCCTGAATCAAACAGAAACTGGACTGCAGGTGTCAATCAAAAGCCTGGGTTCGAGTTCTGCCCTGCCACATCTGCCTCTGACAGTGGCGAGATCTTGCCAAGCGGCGGTTCCTCCTCTGTAAACTGGGACGACCGCTGTGTCCATTACAGCTTCTGACGGTGGGTCTACATTTCACGTATATTCAGTGACGTCATGCCGTCTTGTCCCGATGCCTGTCTTTGCTAAATCTGAAATAAGAGTCCTCATTATTTTCCAATCAATGCAGAAGTTGAACTGAAAAGAATGGCCTGGAATGTATTTCATGATGTATATGCGCAGACTCTAGTACTGATATTAAACAGACCAGTCTCCTCAGTTTCCCCGACTTGGAAATCCACCCTTGGGTTTTAATGTGGTCTAGGACCGGGGTGAAAGGTGTCTCTGTCTCATAGTTAAAACACATTGGGTTCTGACCCAGTTACTAAGTACACAGGCACCAGCAAATTACTTCCCTTGGTCTCCGTTTCCTTCTACGTAGCGCACAAGTAAAAGCAGACGTCGGGCACCTCCAAGGCACAGGTGTGAGAGCCGGGGTAGCTTACACACAGCAGCACGCGTGCAGCGAGCTTTCAGAGTAGCCTGGATTTCTTCCCCTACTTTTGAAAGTCTAATTTCTTAGAGTTTGGATGAATTCAAAACCTGTTTTCTGATCACTGGATAGGAGGACTCGACTTCACGATGTTTGTTTTTGTTTGTTGGATTTCAGAGCCTTTGCTTGAAACCACAGAAAAACTGAGCCTCCCCTTTCTGAGAACGTCAAGGGTGAGCGGCCCCTCCCGGCCGCCCTGCCAGCCTGGGTCTAAGGCAGCACCCTGCACAGGCCGCTTACCCCGTGAAAACAGAGGCTGAACTCCGGGTGACCCTTGAGGACAATAATGGCTTTAACATAGGGTTAGGCAACATCGACACACTTGTCTAAAAATAAGACAGGGCTTAAAATACAACCGAACCTAGGAGATTGAAGTCGGTAAAGAAGATGGCTTCTCTCCGGAATTGCCTCTTGATTAATCACCCCATCTGAGGTCACTGGGAAAATGACAGTTTTCAGACAGGGCTTTAAACGTCTCCTGCTCTCTCCCTCCACGCTGGCTGGCGGGAAGCCAGTGCCTCCCAGCCCTGGGCTCTTAAAGGAGACGGGTTCCCTCGGATTTTCTGAGCTGCGGCCCACAAGGGCTCGGGCTAGGATTGGGCGGGCAGATGGGAGCTGAGTCTTCCTGCACTGGAGGTTTGATTCCCTGCGAGACAGACTCGGGGCCCGCCTGGAGCCAGAAGCTGGGGAGATCAGAGTCTGGGGAAGCCGCGCGGGCTGCAGTGTGTCCGCATGTCTCCCACCTGCAGCCCGGGTGGGGCGGCCTGGTTGTATTAGCTTAGGGCTTGTCGGCCCTCAGTCCTCCCATTGCGCATCAGCCCTGGGGGGCTCCCCAGCCAGCCTTTCTCTGAATCCCACCCCTTCCACTTGGGCATCGCTCACCGGCAGCCCATCTGGGGATCATCTCCCCTGTACAGCTATTCTCCCTCCACCTAGCTGTAGATCCCATGCTGTCCCCCTCAAACCCCACAGGGTCCCCGGGGATTGGCCACCAGCTTCGCCCACCCATGTGTTTGCCACAGCGAGAGCTGCCTCCTGCGCCCGTGCACCCTGGCCAGCGTTTCTGTGGTCCTCGGGTGGGGACTCGGCTTCATCCCATAGGCCTCACGCCTGCCTCCTTATTACACATGGCAGTGTTAGAGCGGAGATCCAGGCTGGCCTTGGGCGAGAGATTTTTGTCATAAAATAACAAACCTTCTTTGTGCAGGGATAGTTTGGCTTCGTGGTTGTGCTGGTTGATTTTGGTTGTCAACTTGACTGGCGGAGGGACGCCTAGAGAATGGGTAAATCACACTTCTGGGTGCGTCTGAGAGCTCATTTCCAGGAAAGATGGTGCATGGGCCAGCAGATTGAGCCAGACACCACTTCCTGTTCTGCTTGATACTGTACTTATGCCATCCGGCACACCTTAGAGGCATTACTTACAATGTGAGCACTATGAGATTTTATTATGTTTTAGTACTTAATCGCCTGCACCTAAGACAAGGTGGGCACAAAGAAGGTGCTCAGTAAATTTTTGTCTCATAGATAACAAATGAGTAAGCTACACAGAAAGAAAAGAGTCCTCAGACTGTGGAGTGTCATATCTTGTTTATCTCAGTGGGAATGACTTCCTCGTGGAATATTTTTTAAAATCCTTTGCTTCTTTTAGGTCATCATTTCTCTAGAGTAAATACCCAGGGTTGATTGTTGGGCCATATGGTCAATGTACATTTAAGTGTATAAAAATTTCCACACTCTTGTTCACACAGCTGTTCCATTTTTCACGCCTATCAGTAATACATGAGGATTCTAGTTGCTCCACATGCTTACTAGCACTTGGTGTTGTCTAATTTTCATTTATTTCATTATTTCATTATTTAGTTTTGATTTTTAGCCATTTTGATAGGAAAGGGGTGATTTCACTGTGGTTTTAATTTGCATTTCTCTGATATTTAATGGTGTCAGACATCTTTTCTTGTGCTTATTTGCTATCCTCTTTGGTAAAGTATTTATTTGCTAATATTTTCTTTTGGTGCATGACTTGTTTCCTTTCCTAAATGGTGACTTTGATGTAGCAAATTTTTAATTTCAATGAAGTCCAGCATCACAATTTTTTTCATTCCTAGGTTGTGTTTCAGAGTCATCTGCAAGGACTGTTACTCTCATTCTGGGTTCTAATATTTTCTCCTATGTTTTCTCCTCAGTGGTTTCTAGATGTATGTTTGACATTTAAATTGATGATCCCTTTTGAGTTAAACTTTGGGTAAGTTATGTGGCTTTGGTGAAAGAGTACTGAAAAGACAAATTTCTCCTTAAAAAATTGCATTTGCTCTTTTCCCAGAAATCAGTGCCATACCCCTGTGTCTCCCCATCCTGTCTTTGTATTGCTTCTGTCCCACCGTCTGTGGCTCTGTCCACACACCAGCACCATGATATTAGATTAATGCATCAGTATAGCAATTGTTAAAAACAGCAACTGCGAGCTTTCCAACTTTTTCATGGAATCATTTTCTAAATATTCTCACTCCATGCTACACAAGTAGGAGAAAGTGAAGAACAAAGAACTTTACTTGAGTGTTGTCTATGTGATTGGCAATGGACCATGGGAATTTATAGTACTCTTTAAATTTTGAACTAAGCATTCCAGGTGGGCATTGTTTTCTCGTTTCTGAAGATAGGAGAACATAGAAGTTTAATGGAATGCTTTAAAGGATATATCGTTAACATGAACCAGAGTGCGGATGCAGACCTACATTAGTCAGACACTTTTTCTACTATGCAGTGATTCCCATCAAATCTTCTTGGTTCTCGAAAAGTAGAGAAAGCCCAAGAACACCTGGAGTGCTCTGCTGGATTTCATTTAAAAAACCATTTATATGGGAAAAAGAACCTTCCTGTGGTTTCGCAAGGATCTTTTGTTCCCAAGGTGGAGATGCAACCATATCCCTACCTACAGAATCTGAACAGATGGGTTCATTTGGCTTCTTCCAATCACAGTGCTGAGTTAATAATCTAAGAGTAGATTGTCACACTGGCTCCATGAAGATAAATAATCAAGGACCGTAAGTCTTTAATTTAATATAACTTATTCTCATTAATTAAATGCCAATTACCTGCTTGTCTTTCCTGGGAGCTGGCCTTGGCAATCAATCTTTTCAGTAACGTTGTACACACACGCTCACAGAGGTATTAAAATCACCCTCAAGATTTACAGGCCCTGGACACTTTAGCTTAAACCATCCTCAAACACTCAACACTGTAACCACAGATCATTGTCATAAATTTCCTGATCTTTGACCTAACCGGTTCTTAAATTTCCATTCTCTAACGGGCTCAAGGAGCCTGTATTTATCATATCGAGATGCACACCTCTTAAGGATCAGTGCGTTCCAGCAGGGCTTGGGTTTCAGGTCTCTGGCCCATCCTCCAACCTTGGACTTTTACTATTCACAACCTTTGAGACTACGTGAGTAACTCTGTCCTCTGACTCCCTGTGCAGGGATGTAAAGCAAAATCGCTCATTCATGGACAATATAACCTTGCAACTGGACTCCTCAGAAGCTTTTTGAATGCCCCACCTGCACCCATTTGAACATTCAGTGGCAGCAAATATCCACTCTGAGAATATTCCCACTCTAGTCTTTATCAGCTGGCTGTGTATCTGCAGTTTTTCTTAAATTTCTTATCCTCTACACTGCTTATGCCTTACGCTCAGACATAACTGTATTTTATGATTGTTATAAATTTAAGTATTGCAAATGTCTGGCAGTTTGCTTTGCAGAGCTGGTCTGGAAGGTGATACCTTCCAATTTTGAATTTCAGCTCAACAAAATAAGGAGACAAAGGAGGAGACCAAATGTATTGAAGGAAAGTCCAAGGCTGCTTGAAACCTCAGTCACATCTTCCTGTGTCTGATCGGCTTTCATTCTTTCTTTCCTAACATTTTGATCTGCATGTCCGGAGCGGAATTACTTCCTCCTCAATTATTCATTGAATTTCTTTTTTGGTTATTTCTTTTACAATTAAAATAGTTATGGTACACACATGCAAATTTAAATTCCAAGACAATACAAAATTATAGAAAAGGAAAGTACAATTTCCCCATTCCTTTCCAAGGCTGGAGAATCTACTTCAGAAGCAATTAAAATTTATATGGTGTACTTCTGCCTCTATTCCTGGATTTATCAGATGAGATAGTAACTCTTCACTCCCCACAAAAAGCAATGAGATTGAAAAAAATGAGATAATTACTATGCCTAGTTTTACGTTTCTTTTTTGTTCTTCCATCCTTACTTTTTTGACCATGTTGTTATTGTCATGTTAACATTTATATTTTGTCTTGTAACCATTTTTTGGTGCTTTGCATGCAAATTCTAATACTGAATCCTTTCAATATTTTAAGTGCCTATTCAGTATTACTCATTGTAGGGTCAAATAAGGTGATTATGTTGAGAAGAATAAAAGCAAAATTCTCAAAAGATAATATTTTAAATGTCACAAAGGAGTCCTAATCTCCCTTTTTTGCTTCTTTCCTATGTTCTGGGTCATGATTATCAGTCACTTTTTCTTGTATGCTGGTTTATTCTTTACTTTGTGTTCTGCTCATTTGTTCACGTGAGCATCTCCTCTAGTAACTTTCTCACATAGACCACAAGTTTTCTGTAGTCCTGACATATCTAAAAATCTATGTATTCTGCCCTTACATTTGACTGACAGTTATGGGTTAGATTTATAATATTCGATCTCAATTACTTCATCTTGGTTATAAAAACTATAATGTTCAGTCTTAAGTATTGCACCAACTACAGAATGTTGATCAAATCATTGACAAATTCAAAGCAGAAAACAGTCACTGACATTCATAAAAAGTGTCTAAGTGACTTCATGTAGCCGCCATGCACCAGGTACCATGCTAAACTCTGCATCTGTTTCCTTACTGACTTCTTCTGACATCACTGGGGGTCAGTTGTGTTATGACTCTCATTTTAATGAAGGAGCCCAGACTCCAGAAGTTTAAGGACTTTGATCAATATGCCGCAGCTAGTGAGCAGTGAGTCCAGTCCTGAACCAAGCTTTCCTGCATGACTTTGAATCCTGTTTTGAACAAAACACTGAAAATGTGAAAGCACCACCATTACCATCACTCTAGGTTCACCTTGTCAATCCTACCCTCTGTGACCTGGCTCAGTCCTACGAAAACTCAGTCACCTACAGGTCACAAATGTGGGCTGTGTCAACCATCCTGCAAGGGAAGTTTCATTGCTTAGTACGACCGATGCATTCCTTGAGCTCTGACCAATTCATTTCTCAAAATTGCAGGAGATGGAGTAGTAGAGCACTATCCTTGATGATAAATATACCCGCAGTGATTCCTATCAGTACCTCAAGGGCCGTGGATTATTGCAGCATTTTTCCTTCTGTAGCAGAAATAGTTGCACTTCAGTCTGCTAATATGCTTTTAACTAATCCCCAGCCAGAAATAGATCGCAGGGCTGAAATTGTTCGAGGTGCAAATGAGAATAATGAATAATATTGTGACTCAAAAAGCATCCTTCTTAACACAGTATTCTGAACTAAACTCATCCTCCATTTGTTTCCAAGAAGGGGCGGCCCCGGGCCTTGCCTGACCCTGTCATGTGACAGAAGGCAATTACTAAGGGGAAAGAGGCTGCTCGGGTGCGTTTTACTAATCTGTTCAGATGATGAGATGTTTTGAATAGAAATTCCATGTGCTGAGGCCACACGAGGCTACTGAGGTGCCGAGGATTCTCCGTCCTTTTCCCCTTACGCGTGCTACTATTTTGCTATGTATTATGTCAGCATTTCATATTCTTTTTTCTTGGTTAGAATTTCTGCTTCCTTGTCATCAAAATATCACCCAACCAAGAGAGCTGTCGTAAGCTTTCTCTAGTATCAGAGAGAGCTCTGGGGAAGCACAGACGTGCCAACTCCCATCAGCCGACAGCCCGCATTGGCCTGTGCAGGCTGGAAAGCGTTGGCTTGGCGAGGAATCGCTGAGGCCTCGGCTCCTCCCCATGTGGGTCTGCGCTGGAGTTGTTAGTTATAAATGGTGCTTTCACTTGAGAGGTATGGAACATGTGTGGTAAATGTGAGGACGATCACGTGTGTTACAAGGAGCTAACTGTTTGTGAAAGACACACTGCCACGTGTCTGATAGACCCTGGCCCCAGGCTTCTGCAATAAGTTCATCAAGCTGTCCACTCTGACACCAAAGCATTTGACAAAGCAGAGATCGTTCACTTTGACCTTGGCTAGAAACATTTTAAAAAATCAAATATTCTTTTTTAAATAAACAACTTTATGAAGACCTAATCACCCTGCAACTAAATCCAAGCCCAGGATGCACAGAAGCACCATTTCCTCATTAACTCTGTTGCTAATTTTTCATGCTGCATCCAATCTTCTCCATGTCTCAGACAAACCACTCCCTCTAATTTATTAGCCTAAGAGTTACTGAATTACAAAGGTAGGGGGAAATTATAAATTTAGTCTTTTCTCTAGGAATTAGACTCCCATCATGAGGAACTGAAATTCTTTATTCCAGGAATCATTTCTTCCCATCCTTTTAATTGGTATTTTATCAAATCTCTGGCCTCTGGAATGTTGGCAGGCTTTACCCAGGGTAGAATGTAATGTACTCTTTCTTGTCTTTGTAAAAGTGGTGTTGCAATTATCTTTAGAATTATTTTATCATTTTATGGACAGTTTAATATATTTACTCATGCATAAATGGACAAGGAGTGAAGATCAGGAACATTTCATTTGAAGGAAAGACCTCATGTAGAAGTTAAATAAATAAATAGACTGAAATACAAACTAAAGAGCCTAAATTGTGGATTCCAACTATGGACATAAACTCTAACCTTCAAGAAATTGCTTCTTAAGCAGAACAGACAGAAAAAGTGAGTGCATACTGATATAGATATTAAACAGAAGCTTATAATTAAAAAGGTACACACACACACACACACACACACACACACATTTTGCTACCAGCCTGACTACAGAGAACCTGTATGGGAGAAATTTTAAAAGTCTGGGCCTTACAGTTATGTCTTTAACTGTAATTACAGCAAATTACAAAATACATTTGTGGAGAGTTTTTTTGTCTGCTGTATCAGGAAGAAAGGCGATGCTCACGAACGCGGGTGGAGGAAAACGTACTCCATTCTTCATTTTCTCGGTGCCCACTCCGATGTCACTGTGCCTCAGCCCATGCCAATATTAGCCAGGAAAGTCCTGGGTGTTGGAGGACTAGAGAACACACTCATTCATTCCCAACATGCCTCCTCCAAACAGTAATGTTTAAAAGGGCCAACGCTTTAATTTCCAAGACTGAGTATTAGCCAGACCTTCAGGTTCACAGACAGACACTCTAAACCACGTGACCCCTAGGTCAGTTGCTTCCTACTCATTTCTTTTTCCAATAAAACATATTTATCATCCACATTCTTAAAGGAATTTATTAATCTATTTCTGTTTATGCATGCTATAGACTAAAGAAAAAGACCAAGAGTGATGAAAAGGGAAGTCGAGGTGTGCAAACCACCCTAGACTGGACTGGGATGTGCTCTGGAGGACAGGGCGTACAGGAACAGGCAGCAGCAGGCCCGTTTGTCCTGATCTTGTCAGTGCAGGTGCACGGTTAGGGCTCTGCTTTGATCCTCTCTTTGGTGCAACTCAGAGCTGAAAGTTGTGCTAGACGAGGTGGCTGGCACCAGATGGACTCGGATGGGTATCACTCACCTGTTTCAGTACAGATTTGCACTGCTAATGTCCCCTGGGCGCACATCACTGACTGTGAAAGACACTTGGGAAGCCACGTATCAGGGTCCCACCCCCACTCCCAAACCTCATTCCAATGGCGAAGACTCAAACCGAATCTCTTTAACGTCACATGAGTAGTAGACGCAGTTTTCTAACTAAAGTAACTACATTGATTCAGCTGAAGGGGACAGTTACAATTTTATAAGACTTTCAGCGGAAAGGGAACCATATGAAATGGACATGCATCTCCTGCAGAAATGCCTCTGGGTCAGCAGCCGTTACACCTGTGTGGCGGGTAGGGAAGGAGGAGCGCCTCTTTTAAATTGTTTTTAAGACTGGTCCAAAGCAGTGATGATGAAGGGGTTCTCTAAATAACTTGGAGAACATTGAGCTTTAAAAAAAGTAGGTGATGCCCTCAGCATCCCAGCCAAGTTATTCATTGCAGCTACTATCAACGACTGCAGTGCTCCTGGTGTGGGCATAAACATTCATATCAATAAATGGGATACTGCTGATCCACAGTACAGCTGCAGTAGCTTGCACATTGTCAGCGTGTGGGAGACATATGATTTTTTTTTGGCACCCGAGATCGAACTCTCAACCTCACGTCTGCCAGACAGGCGCTTAAGCCACTGAGCCAAACTCCCAGCCCTAGTTTTTTGAGGCAGGGTCGCACTATGTAGCTCAGGCCAGCCTTGTGCTCGCACTATAGCCCAAGCCAGCCTCAAACTCACCACTCTCCACCTACCTCAGCCTCCCGAGTGCTGGGATTAAAGGCGTGTGCCACCATGCCCGGTGGGAGACATATGATTTATTTCTTGAGTAAAGTCTTCTTTAAGAGGAAGATCCTCTCAAACCAGTCTTAGAGGTGCATCATGCTGGAAAAGTTCATCACTGATGCATTGGGATCTGTTCCTCCTGGTCTCCAAAACAGCAAGGAGACCTCACATGAATGAGGCATCCATGGTACCACTGTCCCCTTTGAAGAGAGTTCTGACATCAGGGAAGACAAATTCATCAATTCAGAGTTTAGAGAAAGAAAATGATCAAGGATCACACACAAGCCACACCTGCTGGCTGGGAAATTAAAATATTCATTCAGTGTTAGAACTGGACCCCTTGTGTTCTCTCTTATTTCTATCCTTCAATACTCAATTCACTTATTTTCACTGAATATATCTCTCTGTATAGTCTCTGAAGTCAAACATGCTCTATTAGTATTCCTGGATGCTCTCCCATCGACACTACCCTTCTTAATGAAGATAATCTATTAAACAAAAAAGAGAGAAAGAAATGCAATGCCCAATCTGCCATAATTTCCAATCCTTCTTAGAAAAGATGGGGAAAACAATGTATTTTTCCCCATTGCTAGTGGTTTTGGAATTAACTCTGGATTTTTGATCTGGGTTATTCAGCCCTTTAGAAAACAATATAAGACAGTTCTCATCTTCTATATACCTTATTCCAATTTCATTAGTACTCAGACATATAGTCAAGGCAAAGTGCTAATTCGTTAGATATGAGATTACGGATTATTGAGGTAGACAGCAGAAATGCTTTAATGAAGAAACATCATGTGATAGGTATCATTTTTCTTGTTACTTCAGAGCTGATTTCAACAAGTTTTCTCAGATGAAACCTTCCGTCTTAGTTACTTTCTCATTGCCGAGACACAGCACTCAGCAGCCACAGTGAAGGGAAAAGTTCACTGGGGCTCACAGTTTGCAGAGGTTTCAGTCTGTAGTCTTCTGGCTCCAAGGCAGGAAGGCACGGCAGAAGGGCAGGGCACAGAGAAACAGCCCATGGCAGGGCAGCAGGAAGTGCAGAGATTGAGGAGGAGGGGAGATAGAGCCTCCCAGGCCACACACCCTCGGGGGCCCACCTCCCCAGCAGGCATCGTCTCCCCATATCACGGTTAGCTATAAACCTAGATGAACTTACCTACTGATGAGTATCAAGCCCTCCTGATCCAGTCACCTCCCATAAGCCTCAGCTACAGGTGCATGAGACTTTGGGGAGACCTCTGGACAGAAACCATAACACCTTCCAGGTTCTAGTTTCAACTTTTTAGATAAAACTGTGGAAGGGAAACACTGTACTTCAAATCTTGCCACAATTTATCAATGCCACAGGTAAGAGCATTGAGTTTAACATCCCAGGGTCTTCGTATCACTTGGTGCTTCAAAGCTTGTGTCATCTCTGCCATCATCATGCAGTGAGAACATGTCAGAACAGTGGTTCCGCCTGGTATAGAGGACAGTCCCAGGTCCTACCTAGAGAGGCCACGGTCCATCTTCTCCTCTCAAAGAACCATCAAGAATGACCTTGATGTTTTTATTTATGTTTCACTCTGATCTATAGATTGAGTGAAACTCTGGAGGACGGGAGCTAGACATCTAAACATGGGGGCTAGAGTTCACGGAAGCGGTGTGAACTGAAAGAAGGATGCGTTCTCCACATAGTACCTCTTCTCTTCCTGTGTGCGTAAGCTCAAGAAAGCTCAGGGCATGACTCTCATGTGCACTTACAGCAACCGAGCCTGAGATCTTGATTTCCACACCCTGTAGCCCACCTCTGATGGCCACACCCACAGGAAGTGCAGGTCTGCAGACCACCATGGTGCCTGGCCCAGCTCCCCAGGAAACACTCATAAGAAGGACCAGTGCAGCTCAGGCCGAATCACCCCTCGATGCCAGTTCAGAGCTGTGCAAAGCCTTGGGCCTTCGGGGCAGTGCTGCTCCGTAGAGCTGTTTCAGATCCCGCAGGAGAGTTGCTGGTGGCCCTGGGTAAATCATTCCTCTCGTTTATGTGCCAAGCAGAGAAAGCAAGTCAGCAGCTGAGGCATGTGATGGGTGGAGGCATCAGGGTGCATTTTGTCAGTGGTAAAAAACCACTCCGTAGAGCAGATCAGGAAAGCAAGCCAGCTACCTGACACTGTTGCAATTGCCACCGGCTGTATTGGTCTCTCTCCTCTCTGAATGACATTTCCTAGGACTGACACTGCACTATTGTACACTCCTTTAGCCAGCTGTGGGTCTGAGGTTGGACCCACTTGAGTTTCCCTGGAACTACGGGCACTCACGTAACCAGAGGAGACTGTTTCACAGACCCCATTTTCCTTTATAGGTGTCTTGAGCCATTATTTAAATCTCTTCTGGCTATTTCCCTTCATGGATCAGTATCTTGCTTTCTCCACCAAGGTACAAAGCCCTTTCCTTGCAAGTCCTGGGTCTTGCACTTAGCATAGCACCTGGCTTGTGGTGTTAGGTGAATGTTTGGTTGATTCTATTCATGTAATGAAATTTTGCCTTTTTCTCATATACTTGGTTGCTTTTTTTTCTTTTTCTTTTTCGTTTTCTTTTTTCTTTTCTTTTCTTTTTTTTTCCCCAGACATTGAATCGATTTGTCAAGAAATCATTGCTTCAGACCTGGGTGCTGGAGATGTAGATGGAAGGCACGGTCTCCCACTGTGCTGTGGAGCTCACAGCAGAGAAGCAACCATCAGAGTATACGCAGAGGAAGTTCGTGTGGGGAACTGTGGCAGCGCCAAGGGAGAGTTCCGGGGGGGATGGGGGAACCATCTGGGGAAGCTTCCAGGAAACACGAGCTCCAGTAAGAACGAGGCCGTTGTCACCTGAGCACTGGAGCTGCCTTGTGAAGGGGCTGAGATGACCAGCCCACGCATGCAAGCAGCGTGAAATAGCAGATCTGAGTCGTCTGCTATTTCAGGAGCTTCTACTGAAAAGCTCAACCTATTTCCAAGGTCACCTATAAGGCCACGGCAAAAATGGGTTAGGAAATCACAGGCCCTTTCCCGCGGGAAGTGGGCTGTGGGAGAGAGAGACAGCACCAAGGTGTGCGCCTGGTAACCGTGGCTCCATGCAGACCCCAGTCGATGGGCGGAGGCGCTTTCTGCTGGGTGTGTTTGGTCTGCTGGTGCTTTTGGTGCGACTGTGGCCACTTCTTAATGGGGTCCATCTCTCCCTTTCACCATTACCCACACACAGGCAATGCCCTCAGGTAGGAAAAAGTCTTTTTACCTCACAAGTTGTGACTTGTAAGGCATCTGTAATTCGGGAAGGGAACTAGGAGAGGTGAGGCAAACCCACTGCCAACGTCCAGTCAGGTAATTTAAAGAGATGCAGGCATCTAAAGGGCTCAGTTTCTGTCCATTTGCAGGAATTAGCTTTCTTTTCTGAAGGGCAGTGGCTAACAGAAAATAAGCTACATGTTGATTTCTGGCTTTTTTATCAACATTTTTTGCTTTAAGAAATGACTGACAGTGAATGAAAGCCTCCTCCCAAGGTCTCAGCAGGAGGAACAGGACCAGGTCGGACAAACCCCTCCAGGCTGGAATTATCCTCAGTACACAGGACGGAATCTGAGAAGTAAAACAGCACCATCTATGCAGCGTGTCCCACTACAGTGGCGGGGGACCTGTCTCACACCCCACATCTTCCAGACCCAACACACACAGCGATGTCAAGAGGCACGGCAAAGAAGCAGAGAGGGCAGGTGCAGTGCCCCGTCCGTCTTGCAGGAGGAGGAAGTGGTGTCCGCCTGTCACTGTAGGTGGACTGGCCGAAGGGAGAGAAGTGGACGCCTACGGGGACACGCCAGTGTCATCTGCTTTCTTTCTCGCAGGCTGGTGACTTGTTCTCTACTACAAAATCTCATCATGTCTGGTCCCCAACTGACCCCTTTCCTTGGCTGTCCCTGAGTGTCCATCTGATACACGTTCGTGTGTAGAGGTAAAGTATGCGGATGCCAGCTTGAGGCTGTCTTTGATTTGCTGTGTGACTACAGTGGTGCCACAGACCTCTCTGAACCTCTCTGGCTTTCTAGGGGCACAGTGAAGAGTGGGGCTTCTCAGGGGAGCGCTGGAGGAAATGTATTTTTCTATTTCATGAGAAATAGGATAGGCAAGGAATGTCTAAGAGGATGTTTCAAGAAGGGAGAGGAAAGTAGATCTGAGCTTCCAGGAGAGACCGTTGACTGCACTCAGCGATCCTGCTGCTTCATTCCAAGCGAGGAGAAAAGCGGCCTTGGGCTGGGAGGCTGGTCTCCTGACGCAGGCCTAGAGCCTCGCCCAAAGCCACAGTCAAGATGCCCAGCTCCCGTTTCTGACCGCCCTGCACCCCATCCCTTCCCACCCCACACCCTGGACCTTTTGCTTCTGTTTAACAAAACACACCTTAGAACCTTTAGAAAAGCAGGAATAAGCCCTAAAAAGACACTGGGAAATAAAATAACATCCGGATGGTCCACGCCTCTGCCAAAGCTGCACTGGTGCTGGGTGAGGTGGGGGCATCATCTGGGGGTGCAGGTAGTGCTTACTGTACAATGCACGAACCCTGAGTCCTCGGATTCTGTTTCTCCCTCCCCAAGTCCTGGGCCACTGTGTTTATCTACTTTGGGGACAGAGGTGAAGGCAGGCTTAGCCCTGGGTGCTGTCAGAGTACCAGTGACTTCCTGATGAAGGGATTTCAGCAGTGCCTGAGCTACCACAGTCACAGCCTCTCCCTGCTGTGGAGCTCAGTGTCTGCCCGGCAAGCTCCGCCCGAGTGCCCGCCCCTGACTTGGTGGCCCCGGAGGTGCTCATGAAATGCTGATATCCACGACAGAGCAGGATCCTCTCCGTGAATGTGAGGTGGAACTCGGACCTCTAACAGCCTCTTGGCTGGCACAGAAATTGAGCGAACCCTTCAGGAATCGCGCCCAAGGATTCCCAGCAGGGAGGAAGGCAGGATGCGCCATCAGGACGGCAGCCAGCGGGGTTACCGAGCAGGTGCAGGGTCGCAGGGCTCTTCCCCAGCGCTCCTTCCAGAGACAATGGAAGAGACACGCACAAGTGTCCCCGCCGCACTTGCTCCAGCATCTTACTGGTAGTCATCATTAAATAAAAAAATAAAACTCAAACCCGGAAAGCAGAAGACCGTGAGGGATGACAGTGTTGGAAGCATCACCGGCGGTCAGACCGCGCCTGAGAACGCCTAGCACGGGCGGTGCTCACGCTGCGGTCCGCGGCTGCTCCTGAGAGGGCGAGCAGGCTCCGCACGGCACCTGCAGCCCTGGCTGCATGCTCTGCTCCTCGGACATCACCGTGGTCCGAGCGATTCCGCGCCCTCTGCAGTCTACGGCGGGAAGGTGACGGCGGGATGGTCAGGAGACACACGGAGGGCCTGGGCCGCCCACTGCCAGGCTGGGAGTGCTGGGGAACACATTCACTGGAAGTTTCTAAACAAGTCACTCATGCTGACTCTGAAAGGGACCACCAGCATCACACAGGAACAAGTCCCCTCCCTTCCCCAGAGCAAAGCTACCGTACTCCAGCCAGCCAACCTTCCAAACAGCACAGATTTAAAAATCTTGCAATTTTATTTGCATATAAAGGCCGCTAGATATAGAATATCACAATAAATTTAGAGAAACAACTGCTTTCCTAAATTTCAAGATAACATAAAATAGAATAAAGCCCAAACGACATTTACAATGGGAAAACAGAAATGACTATTAGCGACGATATTCTGTGCTAGCGAAGATTGCATTGACACACAGTGCAAAATGGGGGAGGGGGAAGGGCGGTAAGAAGACAAGTCGGGGCATTTAAATAGAAAGGACCACTAAGCCTTATTTCCGTTCGCTTCCATTGCATCCATTTACGTCTATACACGCTTGTCACGGTACCTAGGTTTAACTCAAGCTCTTTCAGACCTTGAGCTCGGAGGAAACACAGCAGTTCTTCGGGACTTCGATGCACTTCTGTCCGGCATCCCCCTGGACTGCTCTTGGCAATATTAAACTCCTAACTTAGTCATAATACACAAAAAATACTTCTATATACACACCCATGTTGAACAGGAGTCTGCACGCTCATTTTTTTAAAAACTGCATGAAATACTTGCTCTCGACAGATTCCGTCTCCATATTTTTAAAGCTAAAATAATTTAAAAGCAACACACAGACAAGGAGACCTCGCGTAACCATGATGTGGAGCTCACGAGCCTCATCGTCCTGGGGCGCAGGCTGTCGTCTTGGGGCGACGCAGTCTTTCCCAGAGCCAAGGTGTGGGAGAAGCTTCCCGTGCCTGCTTCCACTGCGAAGGTCACTCTACCCGGAGTCGTTACTGTAAAAAGGAAGGATTACCAAGAAAACAACAACAACAGCAACAACAACAACAATAACAACAACACATTAAAAAATAAAATACTTCAAACAACACGCTTAACAGTTGTGCAAATCTGTGTGGTTTTTAAAACACTGCCTACCTCTTCCTTTTTTTTTTTCCTTTTTCTTCCAGCTTAAAGCATATTAAAATAAGACTTTTATCCCCTTTTTAAAAGAAAGCTTGGCTGTCCTTTGGCGAACACTAACAATTTACAATGGCATGGCCTTTGAGAAAACAGAAGTCATCTTACAAATTTACAACGCTCTTCTGGTTTCAAATGGATCCCCATTAAAAAAAAAAAAAAGAAAGAAAGAAAGAAAAAGAAAAAGGAGAAAAAAAGCACAACCTCTAGCATCTTTCTGTGTGTTTGTTTGTTCCAACAGTTTACAAAAAGAACTCACAGGATTTGGAAATAAACAAGTAAGAGACTGTCCGTTTATAAGGAGAAAAATGGCAGTTTGCAGAGCCGACCCCACATTCGCCCTGGGCGTCCATCTGTCCGGAGGCTCAGGAGCCCTGCGGGTTGGGGAGGTCGAAGATGATGGGAGGGTTGGTGGGCTGGAAGCTGACGGTGCACGTGGAGGCGTTGATGTAGGTCGTGTAGCCGTCGGTCATGATGCCGTAACCTGCAGGGAGACACGGCGCCGTCAGGCTGACAGCCCAGCGACAGTGCAGTGCGGTGTGCGGCGGGGAGTGGAAGCCCACGGCCCGCGCCCCCAGACCCCAGCCTGCTCCGGCGCGGCCGCACCACTTCGTTCTCTTTTCTTTGAAAGGGAGAATTCTCCACACCAACGAAGAGTGATGCCCTTTTCTGATTTACACTCTAACCTCATCAGGGTAAAGGCTGGGATTTCTTGACTAAGGAGAGTAAAGAAACATTTTCCCCTCTCTTTCTTCAGTGGAAGCTTTGTCTCAAGGCCCTGTATTAACTGTTGCGTTCTAGGGATAGAAAAGCAACTGCTCAGGTACAAACACAACTCAACTTGGAAAGGGCAGGAGGGCAGGGGCGGAGCAAAACCTCAGAGTCAGGGCGGTGCCAGGCCGGGTGGCCAGAGGTAGTGGGGGCTGGCTTTCCCTGTGCAGGAGATCAGCTCCAAACCCGCTGCAGCAAAGTTAGCCAGGCGCCAGCCGACCTTGGACTGTGAGGCTTTTGTGCTGAGGTGTGTTTTATCCAAAAGCGTGGACCGATCGACTGTCTGAGTGATGGCAGGAGCACCAGAGCAGCACCCGGGTTCCTACGCTTGTGTGGATACCGGCCATGCAAAAGCGTGTCCCACGGGCAGTGTGGAGGGCTTGCACCCCGCGGGGAGGAAGCCGGGGGCGCTTCCCTGTGTATCCGTGCTCCCTCTGCGATTTGTAATGCTCTCAAATGTTTAGGGTTCTGGGAACTTTGCACGTTTCCCCGGGTACCGTATTTGCTGTTCAGCCTTTGACTCTCAGGTTGTAAGTCTCCTTCGGGATCAGGCTCTTGTGCCACATAAAAATACAGCCGCAAAGAAATAAAATAACCATGACTTACAGAAATCACTGATAAGGTTCTTTTTTTTTTTTTTTTTTTCATTTGCTAAAATTTCTCCAGCTAAGCCTGTGGAGAGCTTAATGAGGGTCAATGGAAAAATCTCTTAAGAAATGAAAAGAGGCATTTAAAATGTGCACGGTTGAGTTCTGGGTTCATAAAGTCTTGTTATCTCTCTCCATCAAGAGGCTGGTATTTGCCCTCTCGCTGCCCTCTTCAGCTGTCTTAAGTGAATAAAAGCAAGACAAGTTTATTTGAATACGATCTCCTCCCTTTTAAGCAAGTTTATTATTTTGGTGCTCCGATGGAATTTCCCAATCGTCTGGCTAGCTGAAAGCTAATTAATGATTTAATTTTTTTTTAAAGGTGAAATGCAAACTCTAAGAAGGGCTGCAGGAATTCAAACCACTTTTCAAGATAATGGCCCCCCCCAGAAATCCTGTTCAGATAAGAAGTTCCCCGTCTGCACCCCTGCCCCCCCGTATCTTACCACCTGGTACGAGGGCAGAGAGACGCCCCTCCCGCACAGGCCCCCGCCAGAGCCAGTGCAGGGGACAGCCTCCCGGTCACCTGGCTACCCCTGGCTGCCCCTGGAGCGAGCTGACTTTCCTCTGGCCTTGGTGGGCAGATTTTCAATGTGTGCCTCATTACCCAGCTACCCAGGAAACCACTGGACTTGTGGACTCTGAAAGTGGACGGCATTTTGGCTTCATCATGCACAGAACCACACACACCTCAACCTGACTGCAGATTCATAACCAGCTCCAGAAAGCAGCTGTCAGCAGGGGCTGGGGAGACGTGGTACTGCCCACGGGAGCACGCCCACTGCCCACAGAGGGTTTAGCTAGCGAAGCCCGGCGGGCTCGCAGAAAGAGGGTTCCAGATACCTCAGTTTGAAAAGGCAGAGAAAAACCCAGAGCTCTGAAGCTGCATGTGACCCTGACTCAGTTTGCCTAGAAAGGCAGAGAACAGTAACTGGACCAGATCCCGTGTAAAAGAGACTTAAGTATTCTGTTTAATCTCAGCGTGACCTTGCGCTGATGATGTCAGAGGAGTCCGCTGTGGTTTTCTGAGGTCGTGAGGAAGCATCTACCTGCAGATGCCCTTCTGTGTCTGCTGGTCTGCTGACACATCCTGGATTGCAGTGCGCCCAGAGGTATTTTTCAGAGAATATCTTATCTTCCTAGGTCTGCGGGTGTTCCATATGGGACACAATATTTATAGGTAGGAAGGGACTGTAGAGGAATTAAGTAGCTTCTAATATCCGGGGTATTTCTTTTAACTCCGTCAAAGAGAACATCTGTCTTAGGTACCTCAGGGTTGCCCTGTACCAGAAATCAGCACATAATTCCCATTAGCACCTGAGATTCCAGCAGAGGCCTGGGGGACCCTGGGTCTGTAGGGAGGAGGGCTGGGCCTGCATCCGCTCTGTACTCTGATTCAAAGAGGGCCCCGCACAGTAACAGCTTTAGACGCGGATTTTTCTTCTAAGAGCTCACCTCCTGAAAGCGTTTCCTTGCTACCAAGTGTGAGCACACGTGGGCTGCTCCATCCCCAGCTGGCTAAGGTCTCCCCTGTGGAAGGGGAGCACGGCCTCTCCGCCACACACCGCCCGTCCCCCCTACCGTCCTTACCTTCGTGAATCCCACCGAACACATGCAGCTTGGGCCGGACCCGCCTCTGCACGGTGTTGAGGAGCTCCACGCAGCCCACCCTCTGCAGCTCCTTGGGCACCCAGTCTCGGAAACCTGAGGACAGAGTGCGACCCACAGTCTCAGTTCTCCTCCTCCAGGGCCACCTTCCCGCCGGCTTCCAGGAGGCCGGAGCTCACGGCGGGTTTATGACATCTGTGGACCTAGCTCGCCATTAAGGGGCTCAGCGGCTTTTAAGAAACTTTTCGCTCCTCACCTTGTCTTCTGCAGATTCTTGAATTTTTTTTTCTTTTGGTTTTCATTTTTTTTCCTTCCAGTTAATTAACTTTTTTTTTCTGTAAGGACTTGATTTATTCAACCACAGGTTTCAAATCTTCTCCACGGACTCAGTGACACGCACAGTACTCCTGGCAGCCCCGTCCTAACTCCTGCTCCCCCAGACCACTCGCTGTCTCTCTTTATTAGACCTTTCTTGCACTTTCTCACAGCAGTGAGCCTCAGAGGTAGCACAGAGGAGGAGCCCAGCGAGGGGCTGTCCGTGCACCAGCTGCAGCCCTCGGCGCTCTCCCTAGAGACCTCAGCTCCTCGGCCCTGGCGGGCCCCAGAGCCCAAAGCTCTACACGCAAGGTGCTCCCCTACCCCCACCCCCACCCCCACCCCCAGCAAGAGGCAACAATATGACCTCACGCTGGCATCCAGCAAGCTGGAGCTAATTGACTACTTTTAAAGTAAAAGCCACTTAGTATTATGCTTAATGCAGAGAATCCATAAAATGTGACATCCATTATAGCCAGAGTCAGCTCTCTAGGTGATTACAGTCCGCAGTGAAATCCACACACCTCAGTGCCTGCGGGGGCTAAGGAGGCAGGTGGCAGGAAAGGCCAACTCCTCGCCACCCGTGGGGGTCGTTCCGCACTGCCCTTCGGTTAGCTCTGCTGTTCAGGAGTGACCGGGCCGAAAGGGGTGGCGTTCTGCTTTGTTGGCCAACTGCAGACGTGAACATTTAGTGTCTCCACGAGGACACCGGCCAGGGTCCTGGGAGTGACCAGAGAGGCTGGGACAAACTCTGGATGAAAGGGAGGTCCCAGCAAAAATTAAGCCAGGGTCTTCAACACTTCCTAATACAGGAGGGGGATCCCCAAATCCACAGCGATTGGCGTATTACCTCATGGATGTGTTTTTCTGGAGGAAAAATACTCCACTTCATATGCATACACCCGAGAAAGCACCCACCCTCGTGGTGAAGTCCCCAGCACTGCGGCTCCCTGCAGAGTGGGGTACTCCCGAGGCCAGCTCCCTACCCTCTTGCTCTCTAAGGCACTTTCGTCAGAGCGTGCATGAAGGTTCAGCTTTAGACGGGAACTCTGCCTAGTGTCCCTTTTGGAGACTCCTGGCTATAGACTCACTCCGTGACACACGGAGCCTGGTGCACTCCACGGTCTCTATGAGGACGCCAGCCTTCTTGGAAAGAGTCCCTGGGAGGCTGGGATACTTCAGCGTCTAGTGTGTAGATTACCACTGCCGCTTGCTTAGGCACCAAAATGAATGACTCGGCAAAGTTTGCCAATTTATCGTCCTATTCAAAGTTATATTCCAAGTCACACCTTGGGCACGCACAGGCATCTCTGCCAAAGGCATCCGAATCCTTACGCGAGACACAGGAACCAACTCACTGGCAGGGTCTCCCCCTCGGGGCTCTCACCCGGCACCTCCTGCCAAGCAGAGGACTGAGCCGGCAGTTTAAGGAGCTAGTGAGTCTCCATCGTGGCGAAATAGAAAAACTGATTATGATTTGATAAAGGTCATTGTTCAAACAGAAACTTTGGCAATGTGGGGTGGGGGTGACATCAGGGGTAGGGTCACAAGTATGAAGACAGTGACTGTGTTTGGAGCACACCTGTGTTTCCTCCCTGGTGTCCCCACCGTTTACATGTGGCACCGTGAACTGCACCCTGTTCCTCCTTCCACCATTTCTTAGCACAAAACACAGAATTTCCTTGTAGAGAAAGGGACTCAGGACCAAGTGGCCTCCCAAGGTCACCTTGGCATTCGGGGATGAGCACTAGAAGCTTTCAGGTTAGTAGAGGAGAAAAGACATAAGGGTACCAACCTCAAACCAAGAACTGTGAAAATCATCTATATTTGTATTGAGTGATTCTCTCCCAAACCCAAGATGATGAAGAAACTCGTAAGACTGCACACTCAGAAATGTACAACCAGGGTAATTTCATGATTTTTTTTTTTTTAGATAATTAAAAAAATGTTTTCTCCTATTGCTAGTGAAACACGTGAATCTCTGAGCACCGTAGCCTGGCGGGAAAGATCCGGCACAATAGTACCTGGAGGGGGCGGTTCTGTGGTGAAGCCAAACCAACAAGAAGCTCTAGGGGTCACAGAAGGAGCTGCCAGTGACGGAAGTCTGGAGGAGCGTGAGGCCTGGACACGCAGGTGACCTGAACCCGGCCACAGCCCCGTCCTCCGGTGGGAGCCTCCTTAAGGAACTCTCGTCCTAAGTCCTCACTGAACACTTTAGATTCTGGTCTCATATAAGGAGCTCAGATGTCCAACTTTAAAGATCCCCCAGGTCCCAGCACTATGTGGACGAGGAGAAGGAGCTCTTTGGAACAAAGGTGCCCCTCATCTCCCTGCCATTTGAAGCCTTGAGACTGGAAGGGAAGACTTCTCTCCCCACCCGCCCCCTCGCTCTGAAGGGAATCTAGTTCTTGAGATAAATTATCAGGCTCAAAGGACTGTGGTGCTCCAGACTCATTTGATTTTTTCCTGACTCGACTAAATCAAAAAATTTAATTTCATGAACACCTGTAAGCCTGGCAGAACTGCTGAGTTTAATTATCATACTGGATTTCTTTAAAGGCACTGACTTTTCTTTTTGTATTCACTTTTTTTGTTGTTGGAGGAAAATAATGCTGTCCCTGGCACGTTATTCATTAAGCCTGGGGAGCAGTTGAGCCACAGGACAAAGCCGACCCGGGCGCCACTTACCTAGCGGAGGTCCGTGTGTCATGAGGATGTCGACGCCCTCGGGGACGAGGTTCCACTTGTCCAGCAGGGACTGGCCGCGGGGTAGGTTAAAGCCCCATCCGTTAAACCAGGGAGTCCTTGGGGGAGACAACACACAGGGTGTCAGGCTAGTGGCTGCGCCTACTCCCCTCCATTCCCGTCTCTCTTCTCTCCTCTGGGTGGTTGGCCCTGGAAGCAGTGTGCTTTCTTTTGATTGCTTCGAAACCAATCCATTTGGAAGCAAGTGTGGAGCCTACAAATTATTCCACTAGAAAGAAGACCTTCCCGGTAGGCTGCTATCAAAATCTCCACAATGCTTCGTCTTCCCCAAAATCTCAGTGCTTGCTAAGACCCCCAACCCTGATCTGAAGCCCTTCCAGCCTTCCCGTGGCTCATCTCCGTCCTCCCTGTCATTACGAGAGTGCTCCCCCAGAAAAGAAGAGGCTGACTACAGTCTCCCAAGCTGTGGACAAAGGGCTGGAGGCGTGGTCTTTGTCCACCGAGAAGTTCTGAATATTCTGCACTGAGACTGCTGAAAAGAATATGGGGGCCTGAAGAGTAGAAAGGACCATGGCGAACAGAAAGCAAGGGAGGAACTGTCTTCCCTCCACCAACAGAAAGACCTGGGGGGCGTCCCCAGTCACATTGGAATCGGTTTTTAGACAGTGACATGAAAATTTCACAGCAGCCAGTGCCAAGCGTGAGTTTCTGAGATGGATGATATACATACAAAGGAATTCGGAGGGGTCGTGTGTTTCTATCTAACGAGTGCTTCTAACTGCAGCTGAAAGGTCCCATTTGTAAATATACTATTTATGGAGATGATTTTTTTCCCCTAAAAACACCGTAGGCTAAACCAGATTAGTTTAAAGCATTTCCTAGTATTGTCCTATTCCCAAATACCTAGATATAACCATTACTCTTTGAAACTGAACCTTACTTTGTAGGAAAATTCCAATCTCTGCAAACACTCTAAAAAAGACACATTGGTCGATGTTGTGGTTAAGTCCAGCTTCCCTGTCAGTGTCACCTCCCCTTCCTTGCCTTCTGAAAGCGCGACTCTGAGATCACCAGTCAGAGCTCACCCACCAAGGGAGCACTCCTGTTTAAAAACAACCACCAGTCCCACCAATGAGATTCACTCAAGAATTTAAGCTCAGAAACAGTGACAGAGCAGCACTGGTTTGGTGACAGAGCAGAGGTGGGAGATGGCCACGGAAAGCCACAGAAAGGTCCACATCACAGGGCACAGCTCCATTTCCCTGTGTGGAGATGGAGAGAAGTCCCAGAAGGAAGATCCTGTGTGGCCCCAGCTAGAAACAGAAACAAGAAAGTATATGACTTCCTTCCTAGCCACTCTCCCCCAAGTATCTTCACCATCCTCCAGGAGTTTACTGGCATGAACAGTGATAATGTGATAAAATATAACAAGACAGCAGGGTGGCCTGGCGGAAGACAGCCGCTCACATCATGCAGGCCAGGAAGCAGCAAGTGAAAGGTGAGATTGACCCTTCCAGGCCACGACCTCAGTGACCGCCTCTTCCAACTGGACCCCACCGAGCAGCACATTTCTCTCTAAACTCATCAGTTTAATCCACCCGTGGGTACAGCGCCCATTGCCTCCCCAAAGCTCCACCATGCATGCATGAGGATTTATGGGGACATCTAGACACAGACCATGACAGCCACCATGCCATTCCTCTTCTCATGCACTACCCAAATTCACTGGCTACTCGCTCTGGGTGAACCTCCTCTGGACTCTTCCGAGTCTGCCTGTCTTGTGGCTCAAGAGCCAAATAATCTACCGACTTCATGGTTCTCAAGTCCAGCAGCGTCCTGGTGGAGTGGTCACCGCTTTCTTCCGCATGCCGAGAACTTTCCTCCTTTTGGTGACAGCACCTGAGCTGCCTTTGGTGTAAAGCTGTCTTCATCATGCCCGGATGCAGCAGGCAGTGAATCTCCCTCCCAGTGACTGGTGTAGGAATGGACACCAACACATGCTGGCCTGTGAGAGTCACCCTCAGGACTTTGGTGCCACCAACTAAAAAGGTCGTGGTTTCCTCACCTAGGGAAGACCCTGTGTCTCAAGAACCATCAGGGTTCTGGAATTGCTGGGGGCCACCTTAGCCAGCATGCAGCCGGTCCCTGCTGAGAACCAAACCACCACAAAGACACCCGGGCAGGGAAGAGAGGCTCAGATCACTCAGGTGGACCCAATGCACCCAGCGCAGAGCCCTCAGATGGAAGGTGGAGGAAAGAGAAACGAGAGAGACACGGTAAGAAGGCTCAGCCTGCTGTCACCTTCGAGGACAGGGGGAAGGACCAGGAGCCAAGGAGTGTAGGCAACCCCCAGAGGCCACGAGGCACTCTCCTGATCACCTCCAGAGAGGACGGCTGTCCTGCACACCCCTGGGCTTCACTCCGGCAAGAGCCGTGTCAGACTTCTGACCAGCGGCACGGTTGTCAGACAAGTGTGTGCTGGGTGACGCTGCTGAATTTGTGCTGAGGTGTCAGACCCGAAGCAGAGCCCAGTCCAGCGCCCGCTGCATTTGAGCAGGGACGGTGAGTGGCACCGGGCTGGGAGCAGGCGGCATGAGCTCAGTGAGCACGGCCCGCCACCTGGCTCGGCACTGCGGAGTCTGGGGACTCCTCGGGAAAGTGGGTGCTTGGGAACTCTCCTGCTAGGCTCCCCTGGTGTTGCAGGCTTGGGGAAGCAGGAAGAACTTTCCCAGCGAAG
Organism: Dasyprocta punctata; assembly: GCA_004363535.1. Classification (NCBI taxonomy): domain Eukaryota; kingdom Metazoa; phylum Chordata; class Mammalia; order Rodentia; family Dasyproctidae; genus Dasyprocta; species Dasyprocta punctata. The sequence continues at coordinate 552 of RJWM01009898.1, read as the reverse complement.
TCCACCGGCCTCTCTCTGTGCTCCCGTGCGTCCTGCCACTGAGTTCACAGACATTCTCATTAGAGTCTAAAATAGAGCCTTTCCCACGTGGGTACCTATCCATCTTCATTTTATGGTGGCCCTTTCCCAAGCGTGGCCTGCACGTAAAAATAACAGAAAAACAATTTCAGAACCCAATGAAAACTCAGGGAGCATTTTGGCAGGAGAGAGCCAGAGAGAAAAATAAGCAAAAACATCTGTTTTCCTAAATTCTGAAGGCAAGCTTCTGAGCCTATGGTTCTTGTGCGGGGGACTGAGTCCCCCCACGCCCAAGCTGTCGGGGTGGCGAGGGGCTCTGATTTTGCTGATGAGGGGCTGCTCTATGCCCCAGGACTCTGGAGTCTGCCAGAGCCAAAAAACAAGACTTGATCCTTTCAGTCTTTCCAATTTTCCCTCACGGAATTTTCTCTTAGAAGCCCAGGCCATATTCCCCCCGGAAATTCTTGGTTTTATAAGTGCTCAGTAAAAGATTAAGACAAACATCATCTATAGATTTCATTTGGTTAATGTCAA
>RJWM01009897.1:22500-65886 GCA_004363535.1 Dasyprocta punctata | reverse complement strand
GTCCTGCCACAAGCCTCATTTCAGGGGAGGAAGGGGAGTCTTGGCTTGTAGAAGCCTTGGGCAGAGCTCCCACCCAAGTGCCAGTTCCTGCCAGCCCCTGCTCTCAGCACTCTTCATTCAGAGAATTTGTAGGATTACATTTATTAGGAATGTGATTCATTTGTAATTCCACGGTCAGAGGAAGGCTCAGGGCCGAGCATGCCGCCTCCTTCCCTGACACTCTGGTGGTTGGTGTCAGCGCCAATCTCCCCTCCGGGTACTCTTTGCAAAGCCTCCATTCAAGTGGTTCATTGTTGCAAAAAGGAAATGCTCTGATATGCTGCAGGAGGAGGGAACTGCACCAAAGTCCCATTCCTTTTTTAAAACATGAAAAGTAAAGAAGGCTATTTAAGTCTCCTTAGTCTATTTTTCATGCCTTTTTTATTGTAGGCACATCCTTGTGATACATAATAATTACATTCATCTGGGGGAATTGGTACATATACACATTGCATCTTGATCATTTGAGTCTGTGTTCTCACGCCAGTGGCTGTGATACCTATTTCATATATCTCTGAGAAATACAAGGGTATACAGGAGAGCAAGGATCAGGAGCCAAAGGATGGTCCGAACGCCAACAGTAGGAAGTAATATAGTAGACACCACAATGCACCAGCTTCCGGGGACATTTAAGAGAGCTATCTCCAGGGCAACCTCAGAGGAGGTATTTGGTAAGAAATTACCATTAAAAAGTGAAGGTTGGATTTGTGGTGTAGCAAGGATCAGTGGGGTCTTAGGGACACATTCTGGTCACACAGTACCAAGGGCAAGTTGACTGGGACTGTGTGTAACAAAAGTCACTGGTGAGCTTCTCAGCTGCATGATAGAAAGTTTGTTGCAAAATAAAGGGCAGGCTTCAGCTCAAGTCTGAGACATGCCATTCCTCAGATCTGCATCTTAGACTTTGAAGTGGGGTCCATCTATGCTGCTGGGCATGGAAATAAGATTGGTTCACATTGCCAAGAGAGATCTGGGTGCTAAAGCGCAAAGAGAAGCTTTCTAAACAATGAAACCCTCTGTGCATCTCAGATAATATCAATTAACTTTAAGGTAAAGTAATCAATACCGATAGTACAAGAAACCTAGACTAGTAAAACTTACCAGCTAGAATTGTGTAAGGCGGGCATGGTGGCGCATGCCTTTAATCCCAGCACTCGGGAGGCTGAGGTAGGAGTAGCGCTGTGAGTTTGAGGCCAGCTTGGGCTACAATGCGAGCACAAGGCCGGCCTGAGCTACATAGGGCGACCCTGCCTCAAAAAACCAGGGCTGGGAGTTTGGCTCAGTGGCTTAAGCGCCTGCCCTGGTAGGTGTGAGGTTGTGAGTTCAATCCCCGGTGCTGCAAAAAAAAAAAAAAAAAAAAAAAAAATTGTGTAAGATCTCATATTTCTAACTGATTAGAAAAGCCTTTCTATTTCTGAGGGATTTCCTGTGGTAGGATGGCTCTCTTGTGTACCACTACTAAATCATAAATTGACATAGTCGTTCAGGAAATAAAATGACAAAGAATATTTGGACTAGCACACTATGCAAAAGTTAAAATTATGTTCAAAAATAAACTTGATTGACAAAGGCAAACTTTTCCATTATAACATTAAATTAATCGCAATTAGGTATGTTATTTTATAAATATCTGTGGCAGTCTGCAAACTACACCTTCCAAACCAAATGCCCCCTGCTGGCTGTTTGTGGCACTTTCATGGGCATCTACTCCGCTTCACTTAAGTCCTACCCAGGGCCGCTTTCCCACAGGGGGAGTGAAGTCCATTAGCTGCCACAGAGACTGGCAAAACTTGAAGTACTTAACAACTGGCCTGCTACTAAAACAATGTTTTCCAACACTTGATCCATATTAGCAAACAAACAAGACTGCAAAATACGGTTTGCTCACAATGGCTTCAGTATATGCTATCTTTATAACACTAGTAAGTTTATAAATTTGTGCAGGTGAAATAGTTTTTATAGGACCAGAAGAGTACTCAGGAAATTCTAGTATTTGAAATTAGGGAAAGGAGAGGTTGGTGGATACAGCTGAGAATTTGCAGATATCCTGAATGAGGTCTGGGGAAATACCCCTTTGGGGCATTGATTCCGGGAGATATCCATGAATGTGGGCATCCTAGCACGGTCAGGATGAGAAGGTGGGGAAGGATGGCATCTGCGAATGTGGGGTACTGGGGGCAAGAAGCTCATGGAAAGAATTCAAGCACAAGGAATGGAGGAGTCAAAATAACGTTGCCTCCAGAGGGAGGAGAGCAGCTACGATTTGTAACCATAACAGAGAAAACGTAGTGTGAGACCTCAGGGTGGGCTCAGGCTGATACGGCTCAGTCAAACCTTGCAGGGATAACTCTTAAGAGTGCAAACCCTTTAACATTTAAAACCCAGTTTCTGTGTAAATTCATGTAAATCTGCTTATGTTCTTTTCTCAGATTTATTTCCAGCAATTTTTTCTGTTTCTTTCATTCCCTAAAAAAACATGATTTTTTTTTAAATCCTGCGTTTCTTGGTAAATAGACCCAGTATCATTTACTTTGCTTGCCAAAATTGAGTTCTTCTAAGATACTAAGGATAAAACAACCCGCAAACAGCCAGCTTCTCAGAAAAGGAAGCTATTATATAAGGAAATGGTGTGGATTGTTTTTTCAGGAAGTGAAAATATACACTTTAATTTCACAAGTTAGTAATTAGTATAGTAGGATAAAGTCATAATCCAAAACAATAATCTTTATTACCAAAATAGAGATTAAACACAATTAAAATGAACAATATTACCAGCCATAATTGCTAATCAATTAGCTAAGAAGCTATATTACTGTAATCATCCTACTCTCCAATTTGCCCTTCCTATATTTTTTTCACTTTTTATAATACAAGATGGAGACTAGTTAAAAGGATCCATCAGCAAAGTCCTTTTTTAATTATAGTCTCAGTATCCAGCTACATCATACTCTGTTGTGAGTGTTCCTACCCACCGGGTACAAAGGAACGGGTCCCCTAACTGGGAAAGTCAAAGCCAGTTTCATCAGGTGTCTCCCAACTGCACTAGGTCAATTACGTTCACTAGTAAAACCATATGGGAGCATCTATTTCCCCAACTGCCTTTGTTTCTCCCTATTTGAAACATCCCAAGATAAAAACTCCAGACCAACTGATACAAGTAATACTCACACAGCCTCACTTTCAAACATCCCAGGCTGCGTGATGTGGGAAGGCCTGAAAATAATGATTTGACTTTCATCACTCATGAAAAACTGCTAGGAAGATTAACCCAGATTCCCAGTAACCAAGAATACAAATTACGTACTGTACCGAGTTTGTTTTGAGTGTTACATTTCTCTGAATGTTAAAATGTTGAGGCCATTCACAGCAAGATTTTGAAAATCAAACATCATTGCTCACTGTGCTGTCTCTTTATAAGTGTGGCTACAGATAATTCCTCTACATGTCAGCGGGATGGAGCTCCACGGCCTGGATATTACCCACCTGCAGACGGCCTGACAGTCTTGTCTGTCAGGACAGATGCTCTCCATGGTCTGACTGTGGGCATCCCCCTCATATATTAGAGGACTGATCTTCAGTATGATATTATTGGGAAGTGGAGCTGCTGGGATGGGATGAGGGTGTAAGGCTGGCTCCCTTGGGAACTGAGTTAATGCCCTTAGAAAGTTTTCCACACAGAGCTCCCTAGCCAGTTTGCCAGGTGAAGACACTGCCAGAAGACATCATCTTTGAACCAGGAAGGGGGCACTCTTCCTGGTTCACCAAAGCTGCAGACATCTTCATGAATTTACAGCCTCCAGAAGTGTGAGAAGTGAAATTCTTTGTTTACAAGCTACTTGATGTATGGTGTCTTATTTTAGTAACCAGATGGACTATAACAGGAGTGATCGTCCTCAGAGAGGAAAGATCCTGGCTACGGAAAGTCACTGGGGGTAGAGGGGTGGGGTGCAGATGGATGCTTCCAGAGACCCCTTCCTATTTAAAGGTATTCTGTGAGCCAGTGAAAATCAAACTGCAGGTGGAACAAAAGTAGGCTCAGGGTCACACTTGACCCCCACACCTGATGCCCTTTTTCCTCCAGCTCCAATGGAAAAGGCATTCAATGCAGAGCTTCTCTTCCTCCCTAAAGCCAGCCACAGTGGACACAATGAGATAAGTCCTCCATCTTGGTGGTGCAAGGCTACCCTTTCATCTAACACTTGCAGCAGTGCAAAGATTTGAGGGTCAGACGATGAAGTGAGATTGGCCAGGGGCAGGTGTCACAAATGCCAATGTTTTGTGTCTGGCCAGAAAGGCCTCTGTACTGTCTGTGCCGGCTCGTCTCTGAACTTGCCAACAGGTTTAAGACAAGGTTTTCATTGTGTGTACTGACTCCTCCCACCTCCAAACCCCAGGATGACTTCTCTCTTGCCACAAAAGGAAGTCCCCAAGGACCTCAGTCCCCATCTACTCGCAATTTAGGGCTGACCAGATGCATTCCCTATGAGAAGCCACGTGAGTTACAAAGGAGAAACTGAGGCTCAGGAAAGAAAGGGACTTGCCAGAGGCCACACAGAAGGTTTGTGGAAACACAAGGCTTTCCCTCCTTTCCTCTTGACTTTCCCAGAAGTCTGCTGGTCACACTGAGTGCTCGGCAAGGGCTCTCTGCTTCTCACTCCCCGTTCCCTGTAGATTTCCACTGCCTGTGCTCTGGGTCAAGGGTTTTGCTGCTCCTCAGCACACCTGGTAACAGTCATGTCCACAGGTCCCTCATGCTCTGTTCTGTGTGTTTGTACCCTACTGTCAGTCAAGGCTTGCCTAGGAAACGCCATCATGCCCCAGTCAGAGCCCTCAGGAAACCCTCCCAACCCATGTAACCAGGAAAGGCTTTGTATTTCTGTGCATGAAAGAGAACAGTTAAGCAGACTGAACAAAACTCACACAGATAAGAGCGATGCATAATTCTGTTTGGTTGGAGGGCAGAAGCCAAACAGGATTCTGCTCTAAATCAAACCAGAAAATTCACTCCCAGTATCCCTGTGTCTTCCTCCCTCTGTCTGACACTAGAGAATATGATACCAAATCCACCACTAGGACACCAATCAGGAGTACAGGAAGTAAGACGTTAAATTTAAGTATGGTCTCATCAATTCTGAGTGCAAAAGGTTTTGAGAAAAAAGCTTATTTGACACTTTGAATTTTATTTTCATTGGAGACATTCTATCAGTATTTAAATTCACTTTGGATTGCAGTAGGGTCCTTAACACTCCTTGCTTACCCGTTCCTATAAGGAGAAAGAAGCAGAACGATTCCTTGAGGAAAAATAAATACCTGAGGGCTCTGAAGGCCTGGAAAGCCTGGCAGGACCAAATAGGATCAAAGGCACAGTGACTTTCTGGACTGTTTCTAATTTCACGTCTGTCAAGTCTCCTGGGTCCTCAGCAGCTGATATCAAGGTCTCTCCTGGTAGATTCTGGAGGAGAATGAATGTGAGACTCACAGAACAAAGGGCATGACCTTGACTTCAAAAGTCCTAACTGGACCCTAGAGGATCCCCAAGACAAATGATCCGCAGTCCCTGGGCTCCTGTAGACCAGGGGTTCCCAGGGCCTCCCATTGTGCAGAAGCAGGTGCAAGGTGCACGCAAGGAGAGGAGCAGGGAGACAGAGGATTGAAAACTTTGCTCATAGATATTCTTCCAGTGATGTAGAATCGGCTCCTTTGTTTGTTCCACAATGGATCTTATCTTTCGGTGAGGGCTGTGTTCCGGACTATTATTACCCTATATAAAAGGCTTGCCGGCTTTCTTCCCACTTGTTCAGCGCACCGGAGTGGCATAGTGAATTTAATCGAAGACCCAGCTCCTGGGAGAGTCTTCCGAGAGACTCCGGCCCTCCTAATGCTGTTATCTCCCCTTCCTTGTGTTGAGGAAGCATAAAAATCACAAAAAAGTCATTCTGAGTATATTCTTCCCGATAATTATTGTCAGACTCGGAGATAAGTACCCTACGTGATGTAATGTGTGTTAGATGGGCCCCTGAATGCAAATCCTGCTGCGGCCTCAGGCCAGACAATGGTCCTCAGACATCACTGGGGCCTTGCATTTTGCCATAGACAAGAGAACGCTTTGATTTTTTGTGTTTTGATAAGGCACAATCTGGGGGCCTTTATCTCAACTGTTATATTTAAAGATGACATTCTAGCCCTGCCTTCTTGCCTATTGTTTTGACCCTGATTATCTCCAAATGTTGTTGTTTAGTCAAACTCACCAGCTTAATGAAAGGCCTGCTCCCAATTTAAGGGAAATTATTTAAATGCAGAGTATCCTATACACTGTGGTTTCAAAAAGAACTAGGTGGTTAATCAAAAGTTAATTGTATAATTCTCATGCAGATTAGGGCCTCTTGCAAATGAATCCCAGGTCGTGATTATTAAAAAAAAAGGAAAGTGCTGGAGCAATGCACAGGGGCCTACAGTCTAGTAAACAATCAGCCCCAGTTTAATTTGTGGTAAACAAAGTGATGATACACTAGGGGTCTCCAAAGGAGAAAAAAAGGTGAAAATAAATTAAAGCACAACATACAGATATGATCTTTTTGTTTGAGGCCATCTTTCAAAAACATAAGCTAAATGAATAAAAAGCAACCCATTAATATTTACCGGAAGCTGAGAACTATACAAAGACTAGCAAGCCCATAATTATACTGCAATCTTCGGTGGGGGCTAGGGACGGCAGATGGCCACTCTCCTCCGACAGTGACTTCTCTGGTCTGGTGGGAAGTGACACAATGCCGCTCCCCTTGCTAAGGTCTGGAGGCACACCTGACTGTCTTGCTTTGTCTTCCAAGTGAATGTCAAATGCTTGCCTGCCCACCTGGGGATGGCTGGTTGTGAATAGTTTGCACTGGATCAGAAATTAGCAGCAGGGACCTGCTACAGGTTCCCAGAACGTGGCGGGGAGGGGGTAGCAATATTTGCAAGCAGGCTAAAATCTTCCTAGAATGTAGAAAAAGAAAAGGAGAGATTGCATCATCATCCCTTCCCCCCAACAAGCAGTTTCTCCCACTGTCGAGCCTGGTGCAGTCACAGACCTGACCTAGCTGTGATGACCACAGCCTCTCCTGCATTTTTAGCAGATTGAGTGCTATTCCAACAACAGTCACCTCCAGGGAAGTCAAGGCTCCAAAGGTCTCTCTGGTCAGTTGCTTGAGGTGGGGACATGATGAGAGACAGGTCAGACCAAGCTCTCTGGACATGGGAAAGTGTTCAGAAAGCTGTGATCTTTCCTCTGGTGCTATCATCTAGAAAGATTTGAAGACAGAGCCCCCTGAACAGACCGGAGGCCCAATTTGCCAAGATAAATTACAGAAATCAGCTGTGCATCTCTGCATTCTGGAAGTTCTCCTGATATGCTGCATTAATTCATCAGTTTCCTAGCTCCCAAATTCTGGACTGAATTTGAAAAGAATGAAATGAAAATCTTGCTCTTCCACCAATCACCTGTGTGCCTGCTTGGGGAAAATAATTCTGAAAACCACGAATAGAGAGAAGGCATGTGCCAGGCAAGACTCGCTAGAAGCAGCACATTTTTCAGACCCTACCCCAAGGGAAGTCTTTTATACCCTCCCCACTACCCAGATGGGCCAACCACAGAGCCATGGCTCCCAATCCAGCCACTTGCAGTTCTTATTTCTACAACCAGAAGGTAGGACAAGACACTGGGAAAGTGTTCATTGGTGTCTCTTATAGCGAACCAGTTGTCTAGAGGTTAGGACTTGGTCAAACCCATGGGCAAGAGGCACAGTTTGACCCATCATAGGGCAGCTGAGCTCCAGTTGAATGCACCTGCTTTCCTGCCCTGCTTGATGTCTGTCACACCTTCTCCTTTCATTCATATGCTCCTTTTCCACCTGCAAGCTACCTCCCGGAAAGCATGCTTTACTCTATCAGGATAGGCGAAGTCGTGGCAAGCGCTGGGGCAGGACTGAAAACAGAGGAAATCCAAGCAGTTGCTCCAAGTCACTAGTCTTCTCCAGGGAACCTAACCGCCCTGTTTCCAGTAACCATACCAAAGCCGGCTACTGTCACCAACAAGATGCAAAAGTCTCTAAGACTCTATTCCAAGGTCCTCTGGGCCTCTGTGAAGCCTCACATTGCGCCATCTAGCGGCCCTGTCGGTAACCACACCCCCTATTCACTGGAGGCTGCGTTAATCCTCCCACACTGAGGCCCCAATCTGGCCCCAGCTAAAATAACGGAAGCACCTAAGTTACTCTGCTCCTCTGGGGCAGTATTACACAGCTGTTAGTTCATGCAGAGCCAATCACTGCATTTTAACGATAAACAGAGAAGAACCGACTCATAAAGGAAAGTGTGGATGGAGAAATCACCAGGACCTTCACACACACCCCATCATACCACCTTGACTACCTCATACATCTTAATAAACCTTACATTAAGAGAAACCTTTGAAACTAAATTGTCCAGTAATGTGCATTTTCCAATCAAAACACATGGGAGTCTTTAAATATTTACCGCACATAAATAAAGCATGTTATCTATCTGGTGCTTTTCATCACCTACACATGCCATGTATCTATTGAGGCCAAACATCAATATTGATGTAAGAATTATAATATTAGGCAGAGAAATATAAAGTTCCAAGAGAGGTCTAATCACACTGGCACACTGCTCCTTGGAAAGAAACAATTCTCAAGGCCGATTCTGAAGGCAGGATATTTGTCACCATTCATCCCAGGCTGCGAGAGGCCTGTCTCACTGACTCACGAGGGGCTGCGGTTGAGATAGAAAATGCCCAAGCAGGCACAGGGAGCAGTGAAAGCTTGAGAGGTACCTGCTCCTGGTTAAGGTGTGTGGCGGCTCCCACAACTGCAACCACAGCAGAGGCGCACACGCTGGTTGCCACCCCCAAAGCTGTCTGTTTGGACCACACCAACGCCCTGGGCCTGAGCAGGCCTGGGGAAGTAAGATCAGAAGGATTCTGTTTTCCCGCGACTGCCAGGCTGACTCCGGGTGGCATTTCTTAGTTCTCCTCAGCAAGTCCTCTTGTCCTGAGGCTGCTGTGGCCTGAGTATGTGGGACTTCACAGGGAGTGAAGGGGGCTCAGCCAGGTGTGGGCTCAGCAGAGGGCCTAGTGCGGGAGGGGCAGGAAATGTCAATCAGCCAGGCAGGGCCAAGAAGGGTAGGTGAGGAACAAGGGGGTCCACAGGACCAAATACTCGACTGCGGGAAATCTCCAGTCACAAGGTCTCCATCAGTGTGACGAGTGGTATCACTGTGGCTAACTGTGGCAATCATCCATTAAAATGCCAGTGGGAGCGGCAGGCCAGAATACAGAGTGCTGCTGATGACTCCAGGTGAGGGGCAGAGGACAGGAAAAAACCCTGCTCCCATCAACACCAATCAGCGCAGGGAAGAGAAGGCTCACTGCAGCCCCACAAGGGAACTTACAGAACAGCCTGTGAGATATAGGACGGGGAGGGACAGAAAGCACACTCTTTGCCAGGCCATTCTGACGCTGACAAAAAAATGTAGCACAGCCTGGCTTCCCTTTGACAGTGAGGCATGGAAGGGTCTTGCTGGAGAAGTGGCAGAACAGACGCTCTCACCCAGAACCCCCCTCCAGCCCACCTATTCTCTCCACAACACTGTTGTCTCTAGATGTGCATAGCACACTGGAGGTGACTATGCCCTTCTCAGCTGTGAGCTGGCCAGCTGCCAGGTCAGCCCCTGGCGGTGACTGCTTGAGGATCTGGGCGGAGGGACACACAGGCCCACCGAGGCAGGGTTTGCTCAGAAGCAGCTGGGCCAAGCAGCCTTATCTGTCCTCCGAAAGGAATCACTGCGGCCACATCCATCCCAGCATATCTGACCACACGGTCAGGAAAGGCAAAGAGCCAGCCGCCTAGAGAGGGTGCCCTGGTAGGGAAGTCACTTGGCTCCTACCACCTCGACAAAGTCTGGCCAACCTCAGGATGGCTAAGACTCCAAAAGCTAGGGGACAGGTGAGTGTCCTCACTATGTGTTTGGGGAATGGACCTTAGAAGGAGAGACTCTGTCTTTGGGAGGGAGGATAGAGACCAGCCTGACTTGCTCACCCTCCCAATTTGGTTCTGAAGCTGGTGGGAACATCCCTGCTTGTCCCACCAGCCTGAGTGTCAACCAAGAGTGCTGCACGCCCTCTGGTGGCAGGCCCTGGAATGGACATTATCCCCAGCTTGGACCTGACTTCCCATTAATCAAATGCAACAAGGTCATATAAAATGTATTTTTAAATGCCTCTTCAGGGTTACTATGGCAACTTGAGAAATTGTTAAGCCCAAAGTATGATTAAGCTACTCATTGTTCCATATTAATTTAGGAAATAAAACAACTTCATTTCCACTTTTTCACACTTCCGCTTTCTGGCACACATATTTTTAGCTTCGCTTCCCCCACAACTGGAGGTCCCAGTAGGATTCTGAGGTCAGCATGTGGACCAGACATCTTTGGAAGTAATAAAACTGGTCGTGAAGAGAGCCAGAGCCCACTTCCTCATTGCTCATGCCCCCAAAAGCATTTTGAATGGTTCCCTTTGAAAAAAGGCTCTGGAACTGGTCCTTCCAGTCGTCTTGGCCCAGCCATCTGTTGGCCTGGGGACCTTGGACCACACTCTGCAGCCCTCACTGCTCGAGTTCTCACTTGCAGAAGGTGCAAAGCACCACAAGCCTTTGGGGATAACGGATGAAAGGCACTTGGTAAAATAAATTTTTATTTAAAAATGTTTGCTTAGAAGCATTATATGGGAAAGCAGCGCACAGTACAGAGAATACTTTCACCCCGTGTCCCTCCGGCTGACATCTCACACAAGTATGGTGTGTTTGGCACAGCTCGTAAGCCACACTGATGTGGTACCATTCATTAACCACAGTCCACACTTCACTCCCATTTTTTTTTAGCCTTTTTCTGATGCCCTTTCTCTGTTCCAGAATCCCACATTGCATTTAGTGAAAGTTTTCAGGAGGACTGGTCAGAAATCTCACAGAAAGCTTCTTAATTTGGGTTTCTTTGATATTTTTCTAATTATTAGATTGGAGCTATGAGCTTTTCTTTTGTTTTGGTTTTTTGGTACCAGGGATCGAACTCATGACCTCATACTTGCCAAGCAGGTACTTATACCACTGAGCTATATTGCCAGGTGGGAGCTATGGGCTTTTGGGTAGCAGTCTTAGGGCATCACATCAACAGTGCACACGGGCAGTATGATTTATGACTGTTGACCTTGTTCGGCTGGTTGACAGTGTTCACAGGGTCAACTGTGGAAGGGAAATTTCCATTATGAAGTTTCCCTTTCTTCCCCTCTATTTTGTACTCATGGAAGGAAGTGACTATGTGCCACCACATAGGAGATGAGAAGCGACCCTCTATTTCCTTAAGGACAGACTATCTGTATACTCTGTTAGAGTTCTTCTGCATGGAAAACTTGTCTCTTCTCCACTCATTTATTTAAGTGAATCATTTGTTTTTATCATTATGGACTCATATATCTTTCTTTTATATTTTTGAGTGATAACCTAGTATATTATTTGCTATTCAAATTATTCCTACTCCGACCATTGGGAGCTCTATCATTTGGTTCCTGTGTCCCTTTGACACGCCCCTATCAGTTTGCTTTTTAAGCACTGTGTGACTCTGACACTACAAGATGTTTCAGGCTTATTTTATATACTTTCTACCCAGCCCTGGAATTGTCCATGGCTCCAAGGAGCCCTGTTTCCTTTGATGAGAGAACAGTGTTAGAAACCAAGATCCGGTCACCAGGCCTGCTTGTTGCTAGTGGGGATCATCATTTCAAGAGGCACTTTAAAGAAGCTAGCACACAGTAACTGCTCAATAATTGCTGGCCATTAATATTATTACACAGCAGACATTCTGCTAAGGTCAGGTACATACCAGCATATGGTATCAGTCCTCAGTGAACACACAGCTGGGGCAAAGATGCATTTGTGAAAAATTATGCTGCCCTGTGAGAAGGGCTTTGATGGATACCCAAGGTGGTAAGGGTTATGTTAAAGAGGCATTAAAAATGATGCCACGGAGCATAGAGGACGATGAATGTAAATTATGATCTGCAGCATCCTTAAGTGAAAAAAGTAAGCTAAATAATAGCATGCATATACAGCTCCACCCGTCTTTTGCGTGCGTGCATGAGTTTCAGTAGATTTATACTTTTGTTACAGTATGCAGTATTCTGTGGAATTAGCTCACATACGTGTTAAAAAGAAGGGTATGTGCCATGACATTCACAGTCCTCATCTCTGAGTGGTTCTTTTATGGGTAATTGCATTTGTTTGTATTTATCTAAATTTTCTACAATAAATCAATCGTGAAGTTTAATAACTTTTTAAGTGTTAGGAGCTAAGCGAAGAAAGGTAGTGGTGTGCCTTGGTATGGTCAGAGGTTCCACAGTGCCTTCTGCAATGCAAACCAGGCATGGGAGAAGCCCTGAGCCCAGGCAGTGATGAATCAGAGACCCTGCTATTTCCCACTCTGGTGAGTGGTGGGGCTGATTGGTCTTTGGGGGCTGACAGACGCCTGGGGGGACTGCTGACACTCTGTGAGGACTGGCACTGTTGCTGTTCTGTTCACTGCTGTCTGCAGGACACAGAGTAGATGCTCAATACATTTAATTAAGTGAATTTATTGAGAACTACAAAAATGCTGGTGCTTACAATGCCATAGTCAGAAATGTAAACTTTGCATTGAGACCTAGAGGGCTTTTCTCAATCACCTTTCTTTTGCCATCATCTGAGTCAACTGTCTGTTCTATTCAGTCTCCTTGTGGGCCTCACACCTGTCCCCACTCTAAATTCTCAGGAACATTTGCACAGTTCTTGAGCCTTTTGCAAATTCAGTGGCAAAACCAAGTGATGCTCAAGGGACAGCTGCCTGTGCTTGCCGCCCCCTCCATTTTCCTTCATCCCATTCAGGGACTTAGAGAAAGAAAGCATGAGATCTCCCTTCCTCACCGACCACAAGGGACTGGCTGAGCAAAGCCAGGCCTGGAAATAAGGTCCTCCAGCTCTGGCCCAGCCAACAGTCTCATGCTCTGACCCTTTTCCAAACACTATCCATCTCCAAGCACTAATCTGAGGGCAGACTGAGGCAGGAACTGAGAGGAGCTAACAATCAGCTGGAAGTTAGAGGGGCAGAACAGGAGAACCTAGCAGGAGGGAGCCAAGATATGAGGACTGCAAGGCTGTCCTGAACTGGGCTGGGGTTCAGGACAGAATTGGTCCTCGCAGGTAAAAGAGAATCACTGGAACCACTCACACAGGCACCAGACTTAGGGGCAAAAATTATCCTTGAGTCTACAGAGGAATCAGGATGAGCCCCCACCTGCTTCAAAGAGTCCATACTGAGGTAAGACTGCAGAGGGAGGCTGGCCAGAGAAGACTCCGAATTGACTCACATGATGCCAAAGAACAGCTCTGGAGGGCTGTGTCTGTGCAACTCCAGAACAAGTACCAGAGTGCGAGGAAGACACTGCTCCACTGCTCAGAGCCCTATTTTTCTGCAGGAAATGATAACGCAGACAGAAAAGCATTTTAGACTTGTACTTTTCATCCACCTCCTTGTCTTCTCACCTTGTTTCTTTGGCTCCCACAGAGACTGTTTTAAATCTACAGTGCACCAGTGAAGACAGAGTTCTCATCACCACATGGCAATTGCTGACATTTGTTTTTCACAGGACCCAAGAACGAACAGAGGAGTTCTGGCCTATTTGAAGCTGAAGCATCACCTTCCAGTCCTTTTCTAGAATCCTGATCCATGAACCACCTGCCTTCTGAGGCCACCAACCCACTGTCCAAACCATCCGCTGTCTGAGGTCAGCTTCCCTCACTATCCCAAAGCCCATCATGTGAGCTGTGTGAGCAAGGGATATTATTTCATAGTCACCATTTTAACTTTTTCTGATTGCTAAAGGCAGTTGTTCTCACGTTTGTAGCAAGTATTTATCATTCTTTGATTTTCACTGTAATTTTGTTGGTTGGACTGAAGATGGAAAAGGTTTAAAAGTTTTGTAGCTAAATCTGTTGACCATTTTTATTATGATGTTTTGATTGCAAAGAAATTTAACTCTCCTTTGGGAAAACTATAATAAAGTTCCATTCCCTTCCTCACACCATATAGGGTACATTTTAAGACAGTTTAATAACTAAGTTTTTTAAAAACCTAGTAAGTGCCTGCAAATTAGAAAGATACAGAAATATTTACATTGCTTGGATGAGAAAGGTCTTTTTGGAATAAATAGCATATAAAATAAGTAAAAACTCAAATAGAAAACCTGATAGATTTGATCACCTCTGAATGGTTTATTCTTACATCTTCAACAATGAGTTAACATCTGGTCTGCACAAAACATCTTTACAAGTCAACAAGGAGATACATGTAAATAATGTATCAAACAGCTCATAGAAAGAATTTAACTGACCAAAAATGTTCAGTCAGATGAATTAATTAGGAAAAATGCAATTTAAAACAGAACTGTATTGACATGTACAAGTTGACATTTTCTATCAATTGTAAATATATTTTGTAGGTAACAGTACAAAGGAACAGGTACACTCATATAACGTTGATGGAAATTTAAATCAATATCATCCTTTTAGAAGCCTTAATGATAGCTATTAATAATTTAAATGCATACATCTTTTGGCCTGGCAATTCAATTACAGAGTTAGAAATTATTCTGTTCAAGGGCTTTTTTTTTTCTTTTTGGTGTGCATATGCATGTGTGCTTGTGTGTGTTTGCTTGGTACTAGGGATTGAACCCAGAGCCTTCACACTGATCTATACCCCCTGCCCTTTTTATTTTTTATTTTGAGATTTTGAGACAGGGTCATGCTAAGTGGCTAAGTTGCACTGGCTGGGATCAAACTTACAATCCTTCTGCCTTAGGCTCCTAAAAATTGTTGTTGAAATGTTTCCACATTGAAAAAAAGAATATATAAATCTCAAAATATATATATATATATGTATCAAAAAATACATAGATATGTAGACATAGATAAAATCTCAAAGCAGAATACCCAGTGCAGCATTATTTGTAATTTTAAATAACCTAAGTGAAATAGCTTAAATGTCCATTAATAGGAGTGATTATAAAAAAGTCTAAGTACTACACACTATAGAAAGTTCTGCCATGAGTAAAAGGGCTAGAGATATCTACACACTCTAAAAAGGACAGGTATGCTCACAGTGTTATTAATTGTGGACAAGAAGGGGAGGAAGAAGAGAAAATAGACAGTTGTAGAACAATTTCTGTGCATGTACTACACTTTTTAAAAAATCTTTTATTTGTACCTCGTTTTCGTTTTTCATGTTAGCTAATGAGAATTATAATGGTGTGAATTTACCTCTGCTTTCTGCCTTGGCAAACCAAGGCACAAGAGTCTTATTTGAAAAATTATTTTATGCTCCTCATTAGCTGCATTTTATTTTCTCTTTGACGATTTTAACTAGAGAGCAGTTTTTTAATGTTCTGATTAAGAAGTTGAAATTTTTGTGCAAATGCAGATTCATAATTTCTGATTTTATTCAAAACTCATTAAAGAATATCAGTTGGGCAATTTCTCTTCCTGGGAACATTCTACATTTCCTCTGAGTGCCACTGTGCCACACTGTGTATGTTTGACAAATCCTTGGATATAAAATGTGCCTTTTATCAGTTGCAGCAACTCCTGTGTCGCTGGAACCATGTCCATTATGTTATCTGAGTCTTCTGTATTTTACTTGGTTTCTTTCTATTTGTTCTACCTTAGGCCACTGACCACAAAGCAGAGTCCAATTCTCCCATGAGTGGTGCATGTGTTCACTGCTTATGTTCTCCTATGCTCATTTAGAATGGCTCATACCTGCTGCATCAAGACCATAATCACACACAGCTTAGGATGAGAACATTAGATGCCTAAACTTCTACCTGCTTCTTACCAGACATACGTTAAGAGGAAGTTCTTCCTTTAAGACTTCCTGGAAGATTATGCTGCGAGGATGTTTAAATGGCATAAGATATTTCATCTTTATTTCCTGCTTCCTGGGTGGGGGAAGTTCTGCCTGTCCCTGGCATAAATGAAACCCACATATGCAGTCCCAGTTTGTTGTCTGTCCCTCTGGTGGCAGGACTGTGGCCTCTAAGCTCCTGTCCAAGTGGCCAGACATAAACCAACTGAACTCCCACTGAAAGGTACCCAGCATGTATGTTGAAATCACCCAGCAGACTTGAAATAAATGCAGTCTACCTTCCTCCTCAGACCACAAAGGACCTGGGAGAAGGATCCACGTACCTCAATGCTTCCAGCTTTCTGTTCATCTCTGGGCTGCAAAGGTTTTCCTTGTAGGGTGGGGAGTTGACACAACCAGAATGTAATGGGCCTGCCCTTCTTTAACATATGCCTAGGCCAGGAAGGGCTGTCTGTCAGGAAGAAGAGCCTGGCACTGAGTAGACAGCATTTAAACTTGGAGTCCTCCGGTTGTTGGAGGATCCTATGCTTGCTGGTCAGTAGAGGCTCTGCACCCGGAATATGAGTAATGATGACACAGGAAAGAGGGCACATTAGGATGTCCAGGTGGGTATGTGTTCCTTGGCTCATCTCCACTGACCTACAACTGTGAAAATTCTCATCTACTGATGTATGGGAGTTAGAAGTGTGACAACACGTTCTGTGGATGACACTGTAGTGAAAAATCACTCTCACATACAGTAGGAATCCAGATGGAGCAGGGATATGGCCATAGATAACAAAAATTCATATGTTTACCTTTTGCTCCAGCAATCCAGTTTCTGAAATCTACCCTAAGAATACACCTCCAGTGACATGAAAACAGAAATGTGCAAGCTATTTGGTGCATCACTAAATTGCAAAATATTAGAAACATCTTAATTAATGTACTGAAAATAGGGGCTGAATGAACAGTCTTCCCTGTCTGCTTCATAGAGTGCTGTGTTATCTACACAAAGAAAGAGGACATTCCCTGCGAGCTGTTAGTGATCTTCAAAGTATTTCCTGTCAAGTGAGAAAGAATGTGCAAAAGGTAGGCATACTTTTGTACAAGAAAAAAGACGATAAAATCTTATCTATTCTTTTGTACACAAAGAATCAAGAAGAAAAAAACAGAAATCAAGGGCACTGGTGCTTATAAGGGACAGGAAGGAAAGGGAGACGGAAATAAATGCAAGGGAAAGGGACAGGGACTATCCCTGAGTATAATACTTGTATAGATCTAGGTTTCAAAACAGCACTAATTCAAATATTCAAAAAAAGTTAATAAACAGAAAAAGGTAAAAAACACAAAATGGCATACACATAAAGACAGATGAACCTAAATACATTCCAAGTAAATAAAATAACCATCCGAACAAAGGGGAAAAAAAGGGCTAACCCAACTAACTTTTGAACATGGTGTTGCGTTCACACTCAGGCAGTTCAAGCTAAAAGCAGAACAGAAAGTTATAAGAAAAAAAGATTGAATTCCAATTAGTCAATTTGTTTTTCACATGGTATGTGTTAGTATTAAGCACTCTATGCATATTTTAGGATTGAGCAAATAGGTAAACATATAGTAAATAACGAGAGTCAGAAAATAGAGGTGCAAAAGTGGAGCATAGGAGACTTAGAATGAACCCTGTGCAGCTGGATAGGGATTAGAGGTGTCAGTCTGAATAGACTGATAAATAATAAATGGTATAGGCAGACAGATTAGACAGAGAGAGAGAGAGAGAGAGAGAGAGAGAGAGAGAGAGAGAGAATGCACCCACATACTTCCTATCTCTATCTGCTGATCAGAGGATCTAGGAAAAAGTCATTGTGATAGGTATACTTAGGGCCCAGATCTTCATTTTTAGCTACCATTCTCCAACAAAGTGAACCTGATCTTTTGAGAGAAATAGTTAGTTTCCAGGCTAGTGAGGAAGAGGACAAAGTAAGACTGGAATATCATATTATACCAGAAATCTAGGAAGTGGTCAGAGAATGACTGGAGAATCTCAAAATGGAGCTAGCTTTAAAGGGTCCCAGTGGCCAAATCTAGGACAATTTGAGCACAAATAAATAATGATAGTAATAGATTACAGCCCATGAAAAACACTAAGAATCCATGCATCAGTACAGATACAAATACATTAAAACAGAATGAAGAAGAAAATCTCTCCTGGTGGTAGAATCCTAACTAAATGTAGAAGGAATGGTGCATAGGGTGTTTTAAATTACACACTAGGCAACCTGCATAATAATAATTTCAGACAAGCAGCATTGATGGGTACTAAAACTAGTAGGTGATAATTTCATAAGAAAAAGATAATTGTGGAATTTCAATGAACCCTCAAGGTCTGTAATAATTAGAGACAGCTAAATAAAAATAACTTTACAGTAAAAATATCTGGCAGATGCTGTCTTAACCAAGTGGAAGTTTCCACTACCATTTGTGGGACAAAGGAACATCATTTTCTCCTGATATGGTGTCCCAGAAGAAGGTATCATGTACCTTCTTAGTGTGCTCCTCATAAATACATAGCCTGAATTTAGACACAAGGAGGTAACAGACACACCCAGACAGGGGACATTGTGCAAGCTCCTGAGCTGGACTCCTTGAACCCATGGCCATGAAAGTCAGAGGAAACCAAAGGACAGGTTAAAGAAGACATAACAACTAAATAATGTATGCTCATGAGGATGGGAGAGTAGTTTGTGGTAGAGAGCACTGGTAGGCAAATGGGTGAAATCTAAGCAAGGTCTACTGTAGATTTCACAATATTACTGTATCCATGATAATGTCCTTATTTTGAGCATTACATCATGGGTATATAAGAGAATGTTCTTGCTTTTTATAAAATGCATACATTGAAGTATTTAGAGATAGAAGCATCATGTTTGCAAATTCTCAAATGGTAAAAATAATAATATCTCTATTTAGAAAAGAAGAAAACAATAAGCCAATCAATGCTCTAAAACTACTAACATTTGGAGATTCTGAATAAAGGGATCCTTTCATTACCTTTGCAACTTCTCTGAGTTTGAAATTACTCCAAAAGGAAAGTTTTCTTTTCATGCAAGTGTCTTTACATATAACAAGTTCTTGAAACTAACACCTTTCAGGCTTCTACGCTAACTTCTAAATATAAGCTGGTCCTTTTTATGGGGACTGTCTGGCATAGAAGAACCACAGGAGCTTCTGTTCCCTCAAAGACTCTTGGGAAAAAGTCCACATCAGAATCTTCTAGAACTTCCAAATAATGCCCAGTTTTCCTCCTAGAGCATTCAGACATGCTCTTTGAGACTGACTGGGTAGTACTCATGCAAATGAAAGAAACTTCCTGTAACAACAAGACAGAAAACAATATACACCAAGCCGTCTAAATTTTATCTTCCTACTTCCTAATTCAGAAGCTGGCTTTCCATCTCCTAGAGCATTTCTAGTCCTCACTGTGGACATTCTGGGCTGATAATTCTTGGAGGCAGGGGGACCATCCTGCTTGTTGTATGATATCTAGTGGCATCTCCAACCCCCACACACTAAATGCCAGTAGGGCCAAAGTCTTCCCTGAATGAGAAATATTACTGAAGATCCGTCAACTCTGATAACTAAAAATCCAAATTCATTTCACTTTTGGAAATGTTTCCCAAGTACTCAAATCCATTTTGGTCTTCTGACTCATATTAAGGAAAAGCTAGACCAGCAACTGTCAGCATTTTTAGATATGACTTTGTCTTTCCTGTTTGTTTGGTTGATTGGTTAGTTGGTTTTTACTTTTGTAACATTCATCCAGAACTCCCTACAAACCAGAGAATATCCATATTTTTTCTCATTTAATCCTCAAAGAAAGTCTGTCAGGTAAGTGCTGCCTAACAGCCATTGTACGATGACTAAACTGAGACTCATGGAAGTTGAGAGGTGAAGCAGAGAGTCACCAAGTTATTTGATCATGAAAGCTGTACTTCGGTCCTCTAAGATCCTGGCCTCCCATCTGTTGAATAAACAATTGAATGCAGTTATGTTTAGCCAACTCTCACTGGGTAAAGACATTTTCCAAACATTCAAAATACTATCCAATCTACTAAGTCTAGGTTATATCCCAGAGGATGACCAATTTGTCCCAGTTTATGTGGGATGTTCCCAGTGTTGACTCTGAGAGTTCTCATGCTAGAATTTCCTTCCCCCAGGGAAAATGAGAAACCTGGTCATCCTACTTATCTAGAACCCATCTAGTCTAACACAAGACAGTCCACAGCCATCCAGACAACACAGAGTGACAGCTCAGGAAAGGTTGGTGTTTATGCAGTGACAATCAAACATGGCCCATCCTAGCATCATTTCTACAGGACACAGTCATTTGGGACAGATTACTAATCTCATGAAGGCATCCTCAGTTCTATAACTCCTGATCTCCCATGTGAGACAGGTCAACATGGTGGTCATCTGGAGAAGACAATCTCAGGGCACAGCCTCAGAAACTTGTTTGCTACCAGTTTTTCACAGTGGGTGACGGGACCCATTTTAATTCCCCTTCTGACATGGGTGAATGAGGTGGCAACTCTCAGGCTGGCTTCTCACTCTGTGAGTTCACTTGTGTGCTGCTGGCAACTCTACTCACTTTCTGGTCACTGTTTCCACAGATGACATATCCACCCCATAGATGAATGAGCACAGTGGACTTGATCTCGGTGTTTCCATAGTCAGTGTTCTTGTTCTGAGGAGTTCTACCAACTCTGGCTTTGGAGAAGAGGTCCCAATAACATTTTAGTTGCCCACCACCACAATGATATATAATGTGATCTGTTCTAGCTTGAGAGACTCAGTCTTTCTGTTAAAAAATAAAGAATTATATGTATTTTGTATATCTACTCATGTTTCCCTACACACAGCAAGCCCTTATAAAGTTCCTGGAGTGTGGCTGGCCCTGAGAGGCCCTGACGCCTGAGTAGTGAAACCCACAGTGCTGCCCAAAACAATCAAATGCCAAACTGACGTGTAAAACAAAACAACAGACGCCCACTCTTTGTAAATACATCCAGTTAGCAATTGTGTCCCAGACAGTCCCAAACCATCTTTTCAGTCTCTCAGAAAGACAAAAAACTAAGCTAAGCTGTTGTCATTTGCAATGGTAAAAATACATCCGCCAAGAATTGTTAGTTTAAAGCAGAGGTAAGAAATTTTTTTTCTGCCAAGGGCCAACGAATAAATATTTCCAGGTTTACAGGCCATTAGGATATCTATCCAACAACAGTTAGCTCTGCCACCGTGACATGAAAAAGGTCACGGACACTATGTAGATAAATAGGTCTCGTGTGTCACAAATACAGTTCTTTTGACTTTTTCCCCCTGATAACTTAAAAACCATTCTTAGCTCACAGTCAGTACGAAGACAGACAGCAGGCTGACTTTGACCCCTGGGCAGTAGTTTGCCAATCCCTGGTTTAAAGAAGAAACATGTTAATCCTGATATAGCTGGGAAGGATCTTGGACATCAGTTCAAGCTAAAGATGAAGGAGTTGAAGCATGTCAGAGAAAGAAAGGAGCAAATGTCTCTATTGCCATCATACAACAGGATTGCAATGAAACAGTTCGTATATATGCAACATGAAAATCGGAAAATACTCAGCGTCATCATGCCTATCTGCCGCCCATCATTGGTGTCCACGTGAATAATTTCTCCCCTTCGCTCAGGTTGATTCAGACAAGCCACCTCCCTATTTCCAAGAGTATCAATCACTCGGGCTGCTCTCTGAGCAGATGAATTGACTTAACCCACAAAATGCATATGTAAGCATCTTTCTGCACAAGTGCTGAGCTGGATTCTATAGGGAAAATATTACATCTGATCCTTCGGGGAGGGAGGGGTAAGTTACATAGAAAGAATGTTGAGAAAATAACTGCTAGAAAAGACCTGTATAGTGTAAGTGAAAAACGTATACACCCCAACTGACAAACAAAAGACTGACTGATGGAGTTAAAGACAGCCCATCCATTGGCTGGCCAAGAACTTCTTTTTTTTTTTTTTTTTTTTTTACCAGAAATCAAACTCAAGACCTTGCACCTGCCAGGCAGACACTGTGCTGCTGAGCTAAATCCCAGGGCATGGCCAATAACTGTTATAGCATGGCTCAAGAGACTGTAGTTAAAGACCAAGATGCTTTTGAGGATGCCAGAGCTGAAAGGTTATAAGGCAGACAGGTGGACTGGCCACCATGTTTGGACCAATAACAAAGAAGAAGATAGAGAAAACCAGAAATGAGAGTGATGGGACACAAGACTGAGTAGTCTTCTAAAGGCTAGAACAAGGAAGTGACAAATTTCTGGGTTCCAGATGGCTCCACCTACAGTCCACAGGAAGCCTGGGCCTTCTTTTCCTGACCCTGGTGACATCACCTGACTCCTTATCCCATTTCTCCCTGTGCAAACTTGAGCGTGTTTGTCTCACACATCCCCAAAATCTTAATTAGAATAAGTCCTTTAAAAAAATAGTCAAAACAAGAAACTGCTCCAATAGAAAAACAGACAAAAGACATACACAAGTAATTCACAAAAGAACACAGTCAATTGACCTGTGGAAAAAAAAAATGTTCCTCCCCACTTGTAATTCAGGAAATGAAATTTTGGCAAACATTTGAAAATTCATAGTATCTGGGAAAATGTCTTTCATCTGTTGTAGAAATGCAATGTAGTATTCTTTGTAAAGAACAATTTGACAATATATTCATAAAATCTTACGGTTTTTCTCATCTTTGGCCAATCAAATTCACTTTTGAAACTTTATCCTAAGGACATAATAAAGCAGTTCTAAATTATGAGCCAAATCTAAGCTTAAAAAAAAAAATACAAACACTAAAGTATTTGAAAAAGGATACCACTGCAGGGGTTTCTTATGAAAGATATACTTCAGAAGCAACATAAAAATTAAGCAATAAGGAATTGGTTAAATGATTTATGAGATAAATAGATCTATTATGCTATCACTGAAATAGTGTTTAAGAAAAACATTGAATCACCTAGGTGCTGATGTTAGATTTTAGACAAAAGTTGTGTGTATAAAAGTTGTATATACTTACTGTATATACAAAAGTTGTATGTAACTATGACCTTTATTTACATTTATAAAACTCCAGAATATATGTATACATATTTTATAAATATGTATTTCATATATATACAAACATATATACCATATACACACACTATATACCACTCTATATAATAATGCATGCATGTAATAGATACATTATAACATACACTATATATATACTATTTATATACATATAAACATATACATATAAAACTATATGCATATAAAACTGTAGGTGTAACATATACTACAGTATATACATATAAAACTATATGTATGTGTAACAATACATACTATATGTATGTGTAATAATACATACAGTGAATAGTGAAGTAGATATTTTTGTTGTTTGTTCTTTTTTGTAAATTCTATATTCTCTTGTAAACGTGTGGTACTTTTATAATCAGAAGTTGTTTTCCTAAGAAATTGAAATCAAGGAGTGAAAGCAGTCAATTGGCTACAAGAGCAGATGGGCAATCCTGGCTCCCTCCCTTCCCTTGTATCCACTCTCTCCGCACTGTACCAGATTCTTCAACGCACTGAGCACTTCTTGGCCTCCTCCCTCCTTCTCTGCCTTCACCTTTCCTGCTCCTCTTGGAGCCTCAGTGTCACTTGTCATACGAGGACAATACTTGATCCAGTCTGCTTCTCTCCTTTTCCAAGCCATCACCCACCCTACAGCGAGGGGCCTCTTCCCAGGTGAAACCTAGGGCCAGGGACATAGGCCAGCAGCACAGCACCTGCCTGGCAAGTGTGAGGCCCTAAGTTCAACTCCTGGAACCAAAGAAAAAAAGTGCAAGTCACAAGTTTCCTCCCGTCTCTTCCCTGCCCTGCTGGAAACCTGCCCCTTACATCCCTTTGCTGAGGACCAAAGTACATCTGTTTCAGCATGGTCTGAGGAGTCCTCTATGGTCTGACTCCATGCACTCTGCAACATCATCCCAGTTGTGGTTAAAGATGAGTATTCTAGACTCTTATGGTTCAACTTTACTGCTTTCCCACCTTCTCTTAGTTTCCCTCTTGTATATTCCCCTTCTGTAACTGCCTCCTGCAAAATCCTGAGAACAGCACCTGGCATCTGGTAAGAATGCAACAAAAATTTGCCAATGCTATGAGCTTGTAAGCCCCTCATGGGTTGATTATTGTTGGTAAAAGAAAAGGAGTAACTCAGAATGATTCCTGGGCTTCCGATTTTGTCATTAGCTGGAGAAGTGGATTGTTTACCAAAAGGCAATATTCCCCAGGGAAACAGTCCTGATGAGTTTGTTTTGTTTTGTTTTGTTTTGTTTTGTTTTGTTTTGTTTGATTCACCGAGGCATCTGGTGGACAGAACATGCAGCTCAAAGACTGTAGAGTGAGCCATGAGGTGGGGACATCTGGTCAAAGAAAATAGGAGAACAGGGTAAAGTGACTGTCTGGAGACAATACCACCAAAATAATCAGGCAAAAGAAAGAAAAAAAGAGAGAGGGAATGAGGATGAAATGACCTGAGAAGGAGAAAAGGTAAGAGAGTATTTCTTCTTGCAGAAGCAAGAAAAGGAGCACGTCAAGAAGAGGCAAAGTGACGAGTGTGAGTGAAGAGCCAGCACTTGACCAGCCCACCACGTGATGATGCACCTGCTGTAACTGCATGCCAGGAGTCGGAGCTTATCATTCTCGACTATACGGCCATCACTGAGATGGAATACAACACACAAATCTTAGGATTGTGCCTATTACATAGATGTGGCTGTTGTTGCTGTTGCTGTTGATGCTGTTGCTGCTGCTTCTGCTGCTCTTAGGAGGTTTTCTTACCTAAATCTCACCTTTCCTATAAGACTTATCTGAACTATCCCAAATAGGATACCCCAGCTCCTTCTGTCCTTGGCTCCTGATCCCTCACTTCATGTGCTTTTCTTCTATCATAGCACCATTACCCTTAAACACTTCCGACAAGGCATGGGCTGTGGTCCTCTCTTATTGTCTAGGTATTGTGCAGGCTCCAGGAAGTGAGGGTTCCATTTTCTCTTGTCTACCCCTATACTCTGAGCACTTAGAACAAGGCTGATACTGACTGGTTTCACCATAAATATTCGTTGAAAATTATTTACAATATGACTAAGAACCATATTTTTGGTACTTTTAAGAGTTGACTGGGAAAGGCTGGGAGTTTGACTCAGTGGTTTAAGCACCTGCCTGGCAGGCGTGAGGTTGTGAGTTCGATCCCTGGTGCTGCAAAAAAATAAAAATAAAAATAAAAGAGTTGACTAGGGAAACAGTCCATTATCCAAAACTGTTCCCATTTGAAAACATTTCCAGGATCAACTCTCTTTCCCTTGAGCATATTCCAGTGAGAACAAATGTCAATCTTTCATTGCCATCAGATGCTACTGCAGCTGCCTCACCTCTGCCCAGACACACTTTGATTTGAGCTAAAAGCCATACAAAGCTCTCATGGGTAAACCAGAGACCCTTCCCAGATGGCACCCAGCTCTGCATCATCCTGTGCTGAAGAAGCGGATGAAGAGAGGAGGCATCTGTCCCTGGAATGGGATATAAAATAGAGGCATTTATCCTCGTCACCTCCACGGAAAACCCCGGCTCCCCATTTCTCAAGATCGAAAGCAGTTCTCCAATGATATTTTATTTTAAAGACATACAAAAACTGTTCTTTATCAAGACACAACAGGCAGCCATGTGCTTTTTATAAAACTGATTACAGAGACCAGATGAAAGAAGTTGATGAGGTCAAACTTCATTTCAAATTCCCTCAGTGTTCTAGGTGGGGAAATGTTTTTTATTATATTCGTCAAAAGTTCACCACCACTTGATAAAAATCTTGAGAAAGGGCATGCATGTTGCTAAATTAGCTTTAAAAGGGAACAACTTAAAGTAAAATAAATCTGAGTTAAACATGAGCTCAAGTTACCTACCCTGGAATTTCAGCAAGGGGACCATTTGGAAGGCGTTCATCTGGTCAAAATAGCACCCAAGGACTGGAAAGAGCCAGCAGTCTTTTTGTGAATAAGAGTATAATAATCAGAACATTTGCTTTTCTGTATAGCATTTTATAAGCTGTGAAGACCTTCCACAGCATCTTATGAATTTTAAAACTCCCAGAGATTTTGAAACACTAACTAATAATTTTCTCATTCATGTTCTGGTCACTTACTTATTTGTTCAAAAAACACCAATGGAGGCCAGGTCTCTTCTCCAGCAAGGTATAAATAAGACACAATGCCTGCCCCATGGAATAAGGTCTGTTACAGAAGAGTAAGAGCAAAACAGAACAGATAGTTTCTAAAGAAATAATAACGATCACTAGAAACATCCAGAATTTCCCTCAGAAATGACCATTACCAACATTTTGGTAAAGATTCTCTTCGTGTTTTCTATAAAAACAGAAAGCAAACAGTGGTTACAAATATTAAATATTATGTATCCTATGACATATTTTTCTAATGAAATAGTATTTATTTTACTTCATTAAATATTCATGTGCAAAAACATTTCTGCTGTTTTTACTAGCTTGCTTCTTGGTTTTTGGAGTTTTAGGCCTCACACACACTAAGCAGGTGCTCTACTTGAGCTCCACCCCCAGTCTGCAAGAGCATTTTTAATGGCTGCTTGAAAATGGCTGGGAAATGATTTTCAAGTGTTTTCGTTCATCAGTCAGTTAAGAATTATTTCTTTTCAAATTAGCATGGTGCAAGAGAGCCCCTTCATTCCACTCTACAGAGGCCAGCACGGGGAGAAGGGAGAACTTCACAGACATTTCAGGAAAGGCAGAAATGCCCACCTCTGCTCAAAATAAAAGAGAAGAAAAAGATTAATTACTGCATGGGATGATTGGTAGCTATAAAAAAGTGCTGGGAAAACTTTGGGCAGCTAGAGAGGACTTTGACCTGTACCTGAGTTTACGTTGATGGCAATGGACATTCAAGCCCAGAAAAAGAAATGAAAATTTCTAGGTGATGGAAAATTTTTCCTCTTCTACTATACTTTGTCCTCTTTCTGGAAACTCTAAACATTCTGAATCTCCAACCATAGTGCTTTGCTGATTCTGTTGCTTCAAACAGAAATGCATCAGTCTTTTCTACCCTTTGCAATGAGCTGTGCTGTCACTGACCTTTTCATGAGGTGCCTGATAGTGATTTAAAATAATTCACATAACTTCCATTCTAAGAAAAAACAGATAAATCCAGGAAGAACCACATGAGGAAAAGGTTGTGGAGAGCACCAAAAATAAAGTATTGAGAAAAACTAATGAATCCTTAGAGATTTGATATGGAGTTGTGAAGAATGGACAAGATCAGATGTTCTTAGCCAAATTAAATACTCTCTTATCAAAATTCTAAGTGTTAATGAGAAGGAACCAATTGCAAAAATGTCTCTGAGTCTACAGAGTTGCTTTCAAACATATTTCACTCAACAAAACTAAGACTTAATGACCCACTCCTTATAGGAAAGCAATTTGAAAGAAAGAAGATCACAGTTCAGAGTTCTCCAGGAGGTGCCAAAATGGCCCCAGCATACCCCATGTAAGCTCACAGTTCTGAAACATAGTTATATAGTGATGAGTGTTGTAAAAGTGTGCTTACAGTTCCAATAATTCAGATCTAAGATTTTCTAATAGGTAAGAGCTACAGAATCACCTTCTACTGCTTGCCTATGTGCTCCAAGGAAATTCAGAATGAACTGATGTCAAATGAGCTGGAAGAGAAATAGCCCAAATGCTCACTGATGCAGAATGAGCAAACAAAATGCAGCATATGCCTATGGTGGGATACTCTTAAGTCACAAAAAGGAAAGGCATTCTTATACATAAAACAACACGGATAAGCATTGTGTTAAGTGAAATAAGTCAATGCAAAAGGATCAATATATGATTCCACTTTATATATAAAAGATACCTAGCAGACTCATAGAAACAGAAGGTAAGGTGGCAGTTCCCAGGACCTGGTGAAGAGATAAATGGCTAATTAGTATATAGTATGTATGGTGGTGATAGATGTAAAACAATATGAAGGTACTCAATGCCAATGAACTGCATACGTGAAAATGGTTAAACTCATAACTTCTATATCATGTATATTTTACTGTAATAAAAAAATTCACTCATCCTAAAAAAATAGTTTAAGGTAAAGAGACTTTGTTGACCAAATTCTCAGAAAATTATAAACTCTGTGTCTGAAGCACAAAGCATGTACACAGCTCTTGAGAGCTTGGGTGCGCCAGAAGAAGCCCTCGCCCATTCAAGGAGCCCCCAAATGAAAATTATTTGAAGAGTGTAAGACAGGACACCAATGACTAAGTGCTGCTTCAGTTTTTCTTTAAAGCATCAGAGAAGTAGAATTTTATGTATAGTTTGGGTTTGCCTCAGAGAAAGTCTCATAAATACTGAGTCCCTTCTGCCCCGGGAATTCTAACAGATCTGCAATGTCTTCAGACTGGAACACAGTGACACAGCAATTACTGTACCTGGCAATGAGGAGCTCTGAGAAAATGAAGGCACTAAGTCAAGCCAGTGATGCTTTATGAAGAACTTCCCAAAATGAATTATGCATTCATTCTATGGCATAACAGTCTGTAGAATATAATTTTTATTTTTCTTCAGGATTCAAAATCAAGATTACAACACTAACAATAGAAGTAAATGGTAAGGGTATCTGACAGACTTTAGGCACTTCTCCTGACCCTAACTTTGCAGGCACACAACATGTGCTTTTAAACTAACTAGACCGAAGGAAGCAGGCTAGAATTTGCTTCCTTGAAAATGAATCTACTTCTTACCATTTACCTTCTCTTCATAAAACTGAAGTGGTAGCTCTCATTAAGTTTTATCACATTAAATTCTTATACTAGAAAATTTAAAAGGCCTCAGGACCATAATCTAAGCTTCCACTTTAAAGAAACCAGGAAAAAAATAGAAGAGCAAAGTAAGTCTAAAGCATGCATAAGGAAATAATAAAATAAGAGTAAAAACCAGTAAAATTGGAAACATGAAAATAAGAGGGGAAAATTCAATGAAACAAAAAGCTGATTCTTTAAAAGGTCAACAAAATTTATCAAATACCAAGAATGAAAAAGAAGATATCATGATACAGCACCATCAGACATTAAAAGGATAGTAAAGGAATACTAAGAACAATTCTGCTCACAAAAATTCACCTTAGAAGAAATGAACCAATTTTTAAAAATCAAGGGCCAAAACTCACCCAAAATGAAATCAATAGCCTGAGTAGTCCTATAACATTTAATAACTGAATTTATAGTTTAATGCTTTCTATAAAAGAAAAACACCTCTTGGCTTAGATGATTTTATTGGTGACATCCATCAACCATTTAAAAAAGAAGTAGCACTAATTCCACATGATCTCACCCAGAAAAATAAGAGGAAAACATCTCAACAAATGTTTCGTGATTCCATCATTATCCTGATAGCTAATCCAGGCAAAATACAAGAGAAAAAATATAAGTCAATATCCCGTACAAACAGCAATATAAAAATCCTCAACATAATAATATCAAATCTAATCCATCAAAATACAAAATAAGCAGTACAGCAGAACCAAGTGGGGTTTATCAAATGAAAGGCCAGTATGAAAACCAATCAGTCTACCTATCATATTAAGAACACAAAGAGTTGGACCAGGGGTTTAGCTTAGCAGCACAGACACTTGCCTGGCAAGCACAAGGTTGTGAGTTGAATCCCAGGTCCCAAAAAATTTTTTAAAAAGAATACAAAGAGCTAATCATATGAATTGATGCAAAAAAGCATTTGGTAAGATTCAACATACATTCATAATTTAAAAAAAAACTCAGCTTAAATTAGAAAGGACTTCCTCAGTCTAACACAAGAGATCTACAAAAATACCTTCGTCAGACCTCACTAAATTATGAAAGACTATCTCCCTCAACCATGAAAAAGGCAAGATAGCCACTCTCAACACTCCTCTTCAACATCATACTAGATACAATAAAACAAGAAAATGAAACTGAAGTATTATTGTTTATGTCCTCTTAAAAATTTATACATCAAACCCGTAATTCTTAACATGACTATATTTGGAGATAGGGTCTCTAAGGAAGTACTCATGGTTAAATGAAGCCATAAGGATGGGGTCCCTCATTCAAAAATATTAGTGCCCTTAAGAAAAGAAACATCAGAGAAGGTGAGCATTTGCAACCCAAGAGGAGAGAGATCACAGACAAAATAGTATCTTACTCTTGGACTTCTCAGCTTCTATAATGGTAAGAAACTACATTTCTGTTGTTTGTAATACCCAGTCTGTGGTATTTTGCTACAGTAGCCAAAAACACTAATACAAATATGTGCAGATACCTACATAGAAAATCTCAAAGATTTTATACACACATACAATGCATGCATGTACATGCACATGCACACGCACACACACACACACACACACACACACATAACTTCCTAAAACTTTCAACAAGGTCTCAGGATAAAGGTCAACACACACACACACACACACACACACACACACACACACACAACTGTATTTCCATATAGTAGCAGCATCCAATTACAAATCAAAATTCAAATGTAAACATTTAGAAAAGCTCTCCTTCCCCAAGATGAAATACTTAGATATTTATCTAACAAAACATGTATAGAACCTATACATGAATCTGTACAGAATATGAAAAAATATCAAATACTGATCAAAGGAAATCCAGAAAAGGCCTAAATAAATGGACACATAATATGTGCCTGAATCAGAAGCATCAACATAGTAAAGATGTCTATTTTTCCCCAAAACAATCTCTAAAAGTAAAACAATTTCAGTCAATACCTTAGCAGAGTCTTTTTAAAGATATAGATGGGCTAATTTTTAAAATGCTTATGAAAAAACAAAGAAATTAAAATAGAAAAAAATTTTAAAAGAATAAAATCAAAAGGAATATCCTACCCCATTATGGTTGTATATTTCAACATCATTAGCCATCAAAAAAATGCAAATCAAAACTCAGTAGAGAGCTGGGTATGTAGCTCAGTGGTAAAGCACTTGCCTAGAATACATGCCACCCTGGGTTCAAATCCCAGCACTGCAACAACTAACTGAAGAATTATAAAACTAAAGTAGTTAAGGCAGAATGGTATTAATAAAAAGATATGCAAATAAGTCAATGGCATAATGTTGAACCCAAAAAACAGACCCGCACCAATAGGGCCAGTTGATTTTTATGAAAGATGCAAAACCAGTTCAAAGAATGAAGGCAATATTTTTTATAAATGGTGCTAAAACAAAATATATTGGACAGTCATAGACCTACAAATGAAAGCAACATCTTCTAAATCCCACATCTTACATCATCAATAATGCAAAAGTAAACAAAGACCTAAATGTAAAAAATAAACTGAGATTTAAAATAAAACATAAGGGAGAACTGATAACTGAGGGTTATAAAATTCTTAAACATAATGCTCAATTCATAAATGAAAAGCAGAGATAAATTGAATGTTATCCAAATTAAACACTTCTTGATCTGTGGAATGTGCCTTTTGTTTTGTTTTTTTGTTTTTGTTTTTGCTTTTTTTTTGTTGTTTTTTTTAGTACCAGGAATCGAACTCAGAACCTTGTACTTGCCAGGCAGGCACTATGCCACTGAGCTATATCCTTGGCCCTGTAGAATGTATATTTCAGAGAATGAAAACAAATTACAGTCTCAGAAATAGTATTTTCAGATCCCATATTCAACAAAGGACTTTAACAAATATTAAAAAAAGCCTTGACAGTAAAAGAACATACAATGTGATAAAAAAAAAAAATGGGCAACAAGCCTTGAATAGACACTTTACTAAAGAGTAATTTGTGAATAGCAAAAAAGTCCATGAAGCAGTGTTGAACATCATTAAACATCAAGGAAACATAAATCAAAACTCCTGGAGGACTAAGGATATAACTCAGTGGTAGAGTGCTTGCCTAGAGTAGATGTGGCCCTGGGTTCAAACTCCAGCACTACAAAACAAACAAACAGAAAACACTCTGTAGAATCAAGCAGCCAGCTATTATAATGGCTAAAATAAAAACTGCTGACCATTCCACTGACAAGAACGCAGAGGAACTGGAACTCTTGTACATTTCTATGGGGATTATAAAATGCTACGGTCACATTGAAAAAGTTTGAAAATAGCTTTTGAACTTACATATACACCTAAAAGACACATATGATCAGCAGTTCCACTCCTAGATATTTGCCCTAGAGAAATGAAAATCTGTGTTCATACAAAAATTTGTATATGAATATTTATAGCAGTTACAGTCATAACTATCCCAAATTGGAAATGAGTGCAGAGTTCTTCAACTAATACATGGGTAATAGACTATGGTACCTTCACAATGGATGGAAAGTAGAAATAAAATAAATGAAGTACTGGTAGATCCAGAACCTAGGTTGAATCTCAGAGGTGCCCTGGTGAGTGACAGAAGCCAATCTTGAAAAATTACATACTGCATTTATTTGTCATTCTCCAAAAGACTGAACCACAGTGACAAAAAACATAAGTGGCTGCTAGGGTCCCAGAGGGGAAGGGAGGTTACTACAGAGGAATGGCAGAAGGCAGAAAGCAGTGTTTTGGGGCAGGGTAGCAGATAGTCTGACTCGTGGTTGTGAGGAGGGTATATGAACCTATACAATGTGTGACAACTTCATACAACTAGACACACACACAAAAAGATGCACATGCAATCTTATTTAAAAAATTTGAAAAACAATTTTTAGAAGTGCACAAGGACTCATTTCTGCAAAATGAGTGACGGCCCCCATGGTTGAGACCATATGCAGCTTGGTTGCCTCTTGGCTCAAATTCTCCCTTCCTCCTAGTATTTTCTGTGCCTTTGACAATTACCAGAATTCAAAGTATTCTCTCATGTTAGACCAATACCATGGTTGTTCTGGGTACTGAAGGGTTTCAGTAGCCAAGGACCATGCTATTGACAACTTGCTGTACATATACTGACACTTAATCCCATCATTGTCACGACATTATAAAACACACATCACAAATACATTTTATTATGAAACCATTGCTAGTTATGTTTGAAAGACCTTTTCTACATCCATAATTCAGAATCAATGAACTAACAAATACTTGGATGATACTCAGAGTATCTGGTTATCCCGGTGCTAGCTATTGACTGGTCTTTCATATTGACTCATTGACAGTCCTTATAAGTAAGTGCCTAAAACAGAGTGACATACAGTTGTTAAACTCCCGCTTACACTTTCATTTACAGCCTCATCTTTTTTTCCTTAAGACTTCAGTACAGACGTCGCCCAGGAGGCCCTTTTTTCTCATTTCACTGTCTGTTAGCAGCCTTCTTCATGCACACTCTGCACAAGCATGCATTGTATATTCAAGGGCAATTAAGTTACTAATAGTCAGCTATTTCCAAAGTCGCCTGCTGTAGATGATATATTATGGAGCATCTGATGCCAGAAATGTAACTGGAAAAAAAAGGAAGCTACATTTTTGCTCAACTCTTGTTAATAAAAGAATCCAGCACAGCTGAAATGAAGAGTTGAAGTTTTGCACTAAACATTTGATGTTGAACTTGCCGTACAATTAGGCGTTGCCATGTGAACTGGCTTATGATGCACCCGGGAAAAGAGATGAGGCCAACATATTTTTTCCATTTAGTCGTACCAAATACCCTGCTTCTTTCGCTGCAAATTTCTGGTGAAACACTTATGCAAGATAAGACTCTCTCCTTACCCCAGATAGAAATGTTTTAGCTCATTAAATCCTTTCTTCTAGAATACTAATTCTGTGCTTGACTGGTGCTTTATTACAGATAAGAGAATAATTCAAAATTAAAAGACAGTGGCTTAAGCGACTGTCTGGCAGGCGGGAGGTTGTGAGTTTGATCCCTGGTGCCGCAAAAACAAACAAACAAAATTAAAAGATGTGAAATGGAGCTCTTTTAAGCTATCACTCAGACCATTCGAGGAAAAAAAAAACTTATCGAATGGGATTTTTAATGACAAAATGGACACAAACATTTGTTCAAAGTTCTGAGGGCCTCATTTTTACCCCGTTTTCCGAA
Source organism: Dasyprocta punctata (assembly GCA_004363535.1). Lineage (NCBI taxonomy): Eukaryota > Metazoa > Chordata > Mammalia > Rodentia > Dasyproctidae > Dasyprocta > Dasyprocta punctata. The sequence continues at coordinate 31,692 of RJWM01009897.1, read as the reverse complement.
CAGCACTTAATGTGCAATGTAAATAGCTATTCAGATCCCTACACCTGCCTGTTCAGGAAACAAGTTTCCCTGCTCCCTTTCTACAATTCCTGGCTACAATTTGGCTATCTGACAGGCTTGACTCAAGACTCTGGCACTCCCCCTGCTGTCCAGAAAGTGCATTGGCGAACTCTGCTCAGCTGAGACCAGTCAGCTCAGTCGTAGGACCCCGGGACTTCATCTGCAAGCCTCGTGTGAGTACTATTTAAGTGGGAATTTTCAACATTTTTGGTTTTGGTCACTAGTCCTTAGTACGAATTTAACGTAAACTTTTTTTCCTTAGGCATTTTCAAGGCACCCTGTTGAAGGTGGTCAAATGGCCTAACACAGGAAAATAATGTCACCCAAGACTGACAAAAGTGTTACTAAGGTACTTTTTACCCATGGCTCCCTTCTTTGTTCCCCCAGGGCCTTTTCCCCCCATCCAGTTGTCCCTAAAGCCTCTGACATCAAATTCCGTGTATACTACAGGTACAATACAGACAGATCCAGTTTCAGAGAACTAGGCATTTTAAACCAGCAGTTGAAAGACTTCTTCCGATGGATGTTTCTAGGATCTTCCCATACATGGAGCAGCCATTGAACCCCCTAGAGCAACTGATGATATGAGCAAGCCCACTGTCTTCCCTAAGGCCAGCTCCGGTTATGGGGCAGATCACAAGAGGCCATCGCTTGGCCTGCAGCAGAAATGTGGGCTGTGGAATAGATTTCTTTTGTCCTCCAATATTATGCAAATAAGCAAATCAAATTAAGTACCTGAGTTTTTTTTAATTAAGGGTTTTGATTAGACAGAAGAAGAAATTTTATTCCAAAACCCCAGACACCCTGGCTCTTCTATAGGTCCTCTATCAGAGCACACCTCCCCGAATTGCAGGGAACTCATCTTTAGACTTTCAGGTAGGTAGGCACCTGGGACAAAAGGGTAACAATTGAGTTTGAAAATCACAGGAGAGAAAATTCCTATAGCTTCATAAAAATCAAACACATCTGCTCAACTTGTCTTGCTTTTTGTGCACAACACAAATAAAAACAAGTTGTAGTCCATTATCCAAAAGACATTTAGTCCATCTCATATACTAGAACTTGAACACTGAAGCTCCTATAGCACCAACCAAGATCAGACCAGAGAAAGATTCTGTAGCTGGAGGGTGTGACCTTTCAGTGTAAGCATTTTTACCTTATACCCAATTCAAACAACTTCAGTTCCTGCAGGAGAAGGTATCAGAGGCCATGGATCCGAAGGGAGAATTGTAGAGGTGTCCTTACGGACTTCCCCAAAGAAGTCAAAATGATTCTTTTAAAATAGCAAATTTCAGTTTTCATTGTCTGAGTATTGGGCATGGTGCCAAACACCTCACCCACATCATCTTTCTGGATTTTCCACAAAATTCCTTAAGGTTGGTATAGTACTGTGAAGTTCACTCTAGCTCTACAGATAGAAAAACAGATGTCCAGAGGGTAATTATTCTGAACAGGATCAGTCAGTAAGAAACTTGAATTGAAACCCAAGGCCTGAACAGTGCCTGGCATAGGAAGATTATACAATAAATAGTTGGTGAGTGAGTGAATGGATGGATGAAATTTGGGATAAAAGGAGCCTAAGAACACAGACTTTAAGCTATCATCTTACCTTGGACCATTAGGCAATACAAGTACATCATTCCAAAATGAGATGCTGTAATGTGGAAGGAGATGAAAACATGAATCATTTTCATGAGTTTGCTGAGCCAGTCACGTAACTTTGACACAGCCCTTAATGCCCACTCCCCTCTTCTCACTCTAATCAGAACTTTGTTTCAGGAGGTCATAACTGGAGCATAGGATCCTAGATTTGGGCCAAGAAGGTCATGTGGAGCCACTTAAGTGACTGGGAGGAACTCAACAAATGTTCCTAAAAAACAACATCTTGAATAAGTACCACAGCAGAACCAAGAAGACCATCCAGGGTCAGGTCTCAGTTTACCAGAAGACTGGCTGATTGAATGAAGCCTTGCCAAGCTCTTAGTGGTTGGGAGGCATGTTCATCTTTGCATCGCTCCCCCTATCAGTCACAGTGGAATTTGGGACCTAAAAATGCAGTGTTATTCACATTCTATTCAGAGAAACATTAATCCACACTATTTCATTCTTCGTTTTAAAAATAGAGTTTTGACTATTTTAAAAAATGCAACTGGGTGATGGATAGACAGAAAATATTCAGTTTCCCTAATAATCGATTAAAGATGAATTAAAATAATGAGATACCATTGCCACCTACCCAGCTGTCAAAGATCTGAGACTGATAAAGCCCTGTACTGATTAGGGTATAGAAAAAAGGAGAGGCTGCCTATGTTGTTGATGAAAAATACAAAGGATGTGGCCTTTTTTTTTTTTTAACTGCAGTAGTGGGAATTAAACCCAGAGAAATCTACCACTGAAGCTGGTTTTTTTTGTTTCTAGCACTTTTTTGTTTGTTGAGACAAGGTCTGGTTAAGTCCCTGGATCACAGGTCACCCAGGCTGGTCTTGAACTTGCGAGCCTCTCATCTCAGTCTATCAAGTAGTAGTTGGGATTACAGGCATGCAGTGCCATGCCTAATAGCACAGCCTCTTAAAAGGGCAATTTGGCAACACATGACATAGACCACTAAAATATCAACACTTTTGAACAAGCAATTAGAAACGTTCAGCAAAGAAATAACAAAATCAGGATGCTTGTTGAAGTATTATTTACAAAAGTAAAAGGTAGAAACTAAATATTCAATAATAGGAATAGAGATAAATAAATATCATAGAATCATGTTTTGATTAAGGATGAAGAAGCATCGAGGATACCTACTAAAGAAACAATGCAACCACAGCAACATGGGAATAAGTCACTTGGGGAAACATTCAGATAAACTGCAAATTCCACCACAAGCTGATAGAAATAGTTATCTTTGGGTAATAAGATGATGGGCAATTTTCACTTCTGCTTTACATTTTCCAATATTATATGATAATTTTAGTAATCATGTATTATTTTCAGAATCACTAAGCAATTTTTTAAATAAACACAGTGAGTGAGAAGAGCCATTGGCCGTATAACATGATGTTAAATTACTAGGTGAATTTTTTAAATTAAGTAAATTTGATCATTATGGTAAAAATGAAAAGAGGAAGAGAAAAAATGAAATTTATGAAGCAAAGAGATTGCAGTTATACCAAAAGATGTTTGGTATAAAGCATCAAATAACATAAAATGAAACAACAAAAAAGTACACTATGGGGAGAGATAAATGTAAGCTATCCATAGGCTGACAGTATGAAATAAGGAGAAAAGGTAGCACAACTGACCACCCCAACCCTTAGCTTTGCATCACAGGGTATCATCACGTGACGGTGAGGCCATGCATGCTGGTGCTGAGAAAGACAGAGCAACGGATAGCCGCACACAGAATGCAGACACAGATCCTAGGACTTACGGGAATCCAGAAAAGGGAAAAATTAATTTAGATCTCTAGCTATCACTCTACACCCAAATAAATTCTAGGGGAATTAAACATATAAAAAATAAATCCTTGGGTTATGAAAAGAAAACATGAGTAAATATTTTTACAGTCTTGGAGAAGAGAATGTCTTTTTAATCATAATGCCATGACAGAAGCCATAAAGGAAATGATGGATAGATGGATATAAAAAATACTTAGAAACTAAGAAATAAACTTTCTGTAAAAAATATACCTTCAACAAAGATAAAAGACAAAAATAGAAAAATATGTATTCACAACATGCTTTGTGAAAGTTTTATCCTCAAAATATAAAAACTCATAAAAAACAATCACAATTGATAGGAATGGCCCTGAGTAAAAAATTAACTATAAAAAGTACAGATAGCCAATATGCACAGAAAAAGACAGACTTGAAGAAATGCAATTATGATTGAAGAGATGACACTTTGGGGCCTGGTGAACTGGTAACAGGAAACAGACTGAAGTGTGTCTGATACTAGACTTTAACTGCGCTTTGATCCCAATCCAGCTTTGGCTATTGCTAGGTATGCTGCAGAGTACAACGAATATCATTGTCTAAGTTTATCTCCATTATTTTACTGCACTAAACAAGCTACAATTTCTGCTATAAAGTGGGAATCAAAACAGAATCTGTATCACTATGAAAGTATTAGTTCCCTACCACTGCTGTAACAAGTTCCCAGAAATTTAGTATCTTATAGGAACACAGATTTACTGCTTTACAGTTCAGAGCATCAGAAGTCAAAATCAGCCCTATTGGGTTTAAATCAAGGCATCACTGGGGTCATAGTCCTTCTCGAGTCTCCAGAGGAGTATCATCTCTGTCTTTTCTAGCTTCTGGAAGTGCCTGATTCCCTTGACCCTTCCTCCATTTTTAAAGCCAGAAATACAGAGTCTTTCAATTTTCCTCCTTCCATTTTCCATCCTTTAAGGACCCTGTTATTAAATTGGACCTGACCACATGATCCAGGATAGTTTTCCTTTGTTAAGATCTTTATCTTGATCATACCTGCAGAGTCCCTCTCCCTGTGTAGGGTGTTGTAGTCACAGATTGAGGCATTGGGATATGAACATCTTTGGGAGGGGATTATTCTGTCTTCCACAGTGAGCTAAATGAGCCAGTGCACCAACAGCCCCAAACTCAGGTGGCAAACCATAAGGATTCAAGATGTGTGAGCTAATTTTACGAGCTATTAATTATCAAAGAAATATATGTTACCCAGGGCTGGTAGTGATGGGGGAAAGAAGGAATCTTAAATGCAGCTGGTGGAGGAGAATAAAGTAGAGGAGAAACTAGTATAGACACAGCCTCTGAGAAGGTTCCACATCTATGAACTGAATGTGTGGGAATAAGCGAAGGCTCCAACTCAACATACATGGTCATTGCTTGCAAGTTTATTCACAATAGAAAAGAATGTTCACAAATTCTAGATATTCTCATCGTGAAAAACAGTATTCATCCAAAATTATTTTGCAGATGTCTAACTAGTCACACCAAAGCAGTATCGTGATATACTAGTCAAAGATACCGAAAGAGCAACATCCAGTGGACTCTCATTAGATTTCACTTTTGACAACCACATATATGTGTGTCTATGTGTGGGTATGTGTGACTCACACAAAGAATCACCAGTCTGCATTGCTGGGTGATAGGATTTCAGGTGATCTTGAATCTTGTATTCTTATGAGTGCTTCAAAACTGTGGCACAGCGGCCAGGTTTTCTTGGTTTGGAAAATGACAGATTTTTCTCATCTTGGGTACCACCACCAACATCCCAGCTGGAGAAACACCAGGGAACCAAGGACCAAGATGCCCAGCGTCTTCAAACTTTTCTGCAACTCACTCTGCACATACCAAATATTTTCTCTCCCAACCCTTGCTGGGCAACTCGTAGGGCACAATAAAAAGGCAGATGACATAAAAATAAAAAAGATCTAGGCATATTTCAGAAAATATTCCTTTAGGAGTCTGACCACAGTTGATTTTCATCCTCCTGAAAACAGAGACCTTGTTCCCTGACACCTGCACAGTGCCCGCATGACTGGGGTGGGTGAGACACCTCAGCTCTTCCCACCTTGTGCTGTGTTGGCACTCCTACCTGGGACCTCACACACACATGTACACATCCCTTACCCCTCCTTCCCTGGTTGCCTTTCATTTCATCAGCTGAGTCTCAGTTTAAATACTGCTTCTTTGATCCAATTAACTAAACCATACATTGTCATAAAGCCCTGAATGTCTGTACATGTTTCCAATCCAGGGACTAAGGTAGGTGATGCAAGGTTATTCTTGAAAATAGGACAGAAAAAGACACTGGCATTTTCCTTCTTGAGGGGGCAAAGGATCAGGGGTATTTACACATCAGGTCCTAAAACTGGAAGTGGGGTGGGGAATTCATTTCCAAGCTCCTCAGGTCTGCTTCACCTGATGCTGTAGTCAATAGGATTTTTCCTCAGGCAGAGGAGGAAGCAATGAAGTGAAAGTTCTCAGGCACAGGAAGATAGGGATTTGGACTGGAAGTTGAATACCCTGAAAGGGCCAAGAAATATGTACGGGTACTGCTAAATGGTGCTTCATAGTGCGTAATGATGTAAGCACATGAGTATATATTTGCTTAGTGTCAGTCTGCCTTGTTAGACTGCAAACTCCATGAGGGCAGGAGCTTTACTTAACCTCCTTACAGCTGGATCTCCAGTGCCTAATACAGTGCCTAATGCACAATTAGTCATTCAACTAATATTTGTTTGATTGATGAATGTATGAATCAGTGAATGAATGAATGTCCCAGCTAAGCCCTTATTTAAACAATGCATAATACCAACCAGATAGCACACCAATATTTCATAAAATTATTATCCAAATTTTCAGAAATTATTAGTCAATTTAACTCCCATTTGAATTTTTTTTTCAGAACTGGATATTAGTCCTTCACACTGGGTTATATCCCCAGCCATTTTTCCATTTATTTTACAAACCACTTTTGCTAAATCACCAGGTTGCCCAGGCTGGACTTAAACTTTTAGTCTTCTTGTCTCAGCCTCCCAGAGTGCTGGGATTACAGGCATGTACTTCCACACCTGGCTTAGTTTGAATTATTACACTGGATCGTTCAATTTGAATTGTCAACTGTGATCCACCAAGACCTCTCATAATGGTATATTTTGTTCCCAAAAAATGTAGCAAGCTCAAGTTCTAGAACTTAAAAGAGATGGAAGTGAGTAGGGTATTTGGTAAAGAAGATTCTAGGACAGTGATGGAGAATCCTTTAGCACTTTCAATACTAACAAACAGCCAACTGTAGCACACATGCCATAAGTTTGCCACCACTGTATCTAGGATATTCCCATATAACCAGTGTGGAAAGCTATAGTGCAAGCCAAATTCCAGTCCAAACTAAAAATGGAGTTTACATTTTTAAATGGACAAAGAGGATTTCATCTTACAAAAACTTTATATTAACCTCAAACTGCAGCATCCATAAATAAATTGTGATTGGAGTACACCCTTCAGCATTTGTGCACAACCTATGTGTGATGCTTTTGAAGTACAATGGCAGAGCTAAGTAGTGGCAACAGAAGGTTTGACCTAAATTCTTTATGCTCTGTCTCAAGCAGTCAGGAACCCAGCAAGGCAGACGATGTACATTCAAGTTGCCCCATTCGCACCAGCTGGAGAAACACCCTCCTGTGCAGCCCATACTCAATCCCAAGACAGCTTGCTGGCAGAATCTCTCTCCCATGGCCACAGGAAGATTCTAGCTAGGTAGACGTTTCCCTCTTCTCCATCCCAGCATCTTCGAACATTTTGCTGATTGGAAGACATGCCCTTCTTTCTGACCAACTCACTTCATCAAATTTTCCTTAATACATTCTCCTCCACAGATAAAACACAATGCAGAAAACAGCACCAAACATGCAGACCACACACCGAGCTCTTATGAGATACATGTCCCAAGAATATTGCTTAATCTAATAATTTCCCTGTTTTAATACCATCAATTTCCCTCCTGATCAGTGCTACCCATCAGGAAGTATCTTCAGGTAATTAACATTTTTACATTTTTAATTATGAAATCTTTCCTGAGCTGGCAGGGTGTCAGAGATTAGAAGCGCCAAGCATCAGTGGTGCTATGATCTAAGGGTTCCTTGAAACTGGGAAACTCAGTACCGGTGTGAATTCAGGCCAATGGTTGGGCCAACTCCCTCATCTACAGTGGAAATGGACATTGGCACACAATACTGGGTGTATTGATTACTCTGTTTGTCATTGGAACACAATACACCCACAACTTGAAGGAGGTGTGGTTTATTTTGGCCCATGTTTCAGTAGTCCATGGTTGGTCAGCTCCAAGGCAGAATGGTATGGCAGTAGAGTTTGGGCAGAAGAAAGTCACTTAGGTCATGTGGTCAGGAATCAGAGAGAGGAGGGCCAAGTGAGACAGGGAGACACATCCTTTCAGGTCAAGTCCCCAGTGACTCATCTCTTCCTACCAGGCCCTACCTCCTGACATCACATTAAGCCATGGGACCCTTATAATTGAATCACCTTTCAAAAGTCCTATGAGCACATGACATAAACATGACATCTAGGCATAAACCCTAATGCTGGGGCTTGGCAGAAGTTGTGATTGGTAGAAAACTTGGCTCTAAAACTTTTATTTCAAAGGCAAAAGTGAGTTTTATAAGTGGACACCAGCACTGGGTCTTTAAAGGAACTGAGCCAGCTCTCTCCAGATGCCTCTTTGAAGGGCAAGGAGATAGTACAGATGCCCTTCAGGTGGCTACTTCAGCTTCACAATCAAACTGTCCACCTCATATTTGTAGTCACATTTTATTTTATTTATTTATTTATTTATTTATTTATTTTGCAGCACCGGAGATTGAACTCACAGCCTCGCACCTGTCAGGCAGGTGCTTAAGTCACTGAGCCAAACTCCCAGCCCTGATTTTTTGAAGCAGGGTCGCACTGTGCAGCTCAGGCCAGCCTGGTGCTAGCGTTGTGGCCCAAACAGGCCTCGAACTCACAACGCTCCTCCTACCTCAGCCTCCCGAGTGCTGAGATTAAAGGCGTGCGCCACCACGCCTGGCTTGTAGTCACATTTTAAATGTCTTCCTTCCTCAGGTCTACTTTTCCATTCCCTCACAATTCTCTTTATCCTGCATACTAATGAAAAATTCTATTGAATACACTGCAAGTATCAAACAAAACTTCTGGATACTCTCCAATCCATATGCTCCTGTAGAAGAAGCACAGCCTCATAGAAAGCCAGGAAATTAGGACAAGAATGAAAAAAAAAAAGGAAAGGAAAACAACAACTTGTGATCCTGCTTTATAGGCTAAATTCACAGGACCATCCTCCTTGCCATGCCTTTATCTCAAGCCCTAGACTGTGGAGTCTTCTGAGTATTCTTAATCTAATAATTTCAGTTTTCACCACACTGTTATGGAGTGCACACGAGGACGCTTTTGGAGCTCAGAGTCTCCAGTGTCTGTCCAAGACTACATTCGATGGAAGCATTTCCAGGATCACCCTCACAATGCCAAGGTCTCCTCAAGGGACATGTCATATGCTCCACACGTGAAAGACCCTCCAGTAACAGCATGCTATCTCAGTTGTCTTCCCACCCATCCAATTACAGCTCCAACTCTGCCCAAAATACCT